>CAWVNO010000436.1:0-71000 GCA_963930645.1 Salticus scenicus
ACATCACCGGGAATTTTGCACGGTGAAACTTTTGGCCCGGGGGGCGTTTTTACGCAGACTTTCGGCAGCCGTTCCTACGCTCTCAAAATTTTTTTCCGAGTTTCACATGCCCATCTTCAAACGACGATTCCCAAGCAACTAAAAGAGTCTAACTATCGCAATCACTTTCAGAATCTGCGGAATATATTCTAGTTTCATAATAACATCACCGGAAATTTTGCACGGTGAAACTTTTGGCCTGGGGGGCGTTTTTACGCAGACTTTCGGCAGCCGTTCCTACGCTCTCAAAATTTTTTTCCGAGTTTCACATGCCCATCTTCAAACGACGATTCCCAAGCAACTAAAAGAGTCTAACTATCGCAATCACTTTCAGAATCTGCGGAATATATTCTAGTTTCATAATAACATCACCGGAAATTTTGCACGGTGAAACTTTTGGCCCGGGGGGCGTTTTTACGCAGACTTTCGGCAGCCGTTCCTACGCTCTCAAAATTTTTTTCCGAGTTTCACATGCCCATCTTCAAACGACGATTCCCAAGCAACTAAAAGAGTCTAACTATCGCAATCACTTTCAGAATCTGCGGAATATATTCTAGTTTCATAATAACATCACCGGGAATTTTGCACGGTGAAACTTATGGCCCGGGGGGCGTTTTTACGCAGACTTTCGGCAGCCGTTCCTACGCTCTCAAAAATTTTTTCCGAGTTTCACATGCCCATCTTCAAACGACGATTCCCAAGCAACTAAAAGAGTCTAACTATCGCAATCACTTTCAGAATCTGCGGAATATATTCTAGTTTCATAATAACATCACCGGAAATTTTGCACGGTGAAACTTTTGGCCCGGGGGGCGTTTTTACGCAGACTTTCGGCAGCCGTTCCTACGCTCTCAAAATTTTTTTCCGAGTTTCACATGCCCATCTTCAAACGACGATTCCCAAGCAACTAAAAGAGTCTAACTATCGCAATCACTTTCAGAATCTGCGGAATATATTCTAGTTTCATAATAACATCACCGGAAATTTTGCACGGTGAAACTTTTGGCCCGGGGGGTGTTTTTACGCAGACTTTCGGCAGCCGTTCCTACGCTCTCAAAATTTTTTCCGAGTTTCACATGCCCATCTTCAAACGACGATTCCCAAGCAACTAAAAGAGTCTAACTATCGCAATCACTTTCAGAATCTGCGGAATATATTCTAGTTTCATAATAACATCACCGGAAATTTTGCACGGTGAAACTTTTGGCCCGGGGGGCGTTTTTACGCAGACTTTGGGCAGCCGTTCCTACGCTCTCAAAATTTTTTTCCGAGTTTCACATGCCCATCTTCAAACGACGATTCCCAAGCAACTAAAAGAGTCTAACTATCGCAATCACTTTCAGAATCTGCGGAATATATTCTAGTTTCATAATAACATCATCGGAAATTTTGCACGGTGAAACTTTTGGCCCGGGGGGCGTTTTTACGCAGACTTTCGGCAGCCGTTCCTACGCTCTCAAAATTTTTTCCGAGTTTCACATGCCCATCTTCAAACGACGATTCCCAAGCAACTAAAAGAGTCTAACTATCGCAATCACTTTCAGAATCTGCGGAATATATTTTAGTTTCATAATAACATCACCGGAAATTTTGCACGGTGAAACTTTTGGCCCGGGGGGCGTTTTTACGCAGACTTTCGGCAGCCGTTCCTACGCTCTCAAAATTTTTTTCCGAGTTTCACATGCCCATCTTCAAACGACGATTCCCAAGCAACTAAAAGAGTCTAACTATCGCAATCACTTTCAGAATCTGCGGAATATATTCTAGTTTCATAATAACATCACCGGGAATTTTGCACGGTGAAACTTTTGGCCCGGGGGGCGTTTTTACGCAGACTTTCAGCAGCCGTTCCTACGCTCTCAAAATTTTTTTCCGAGTTTCACGTGCCCATCTTCAAACGACGATTCCCAAGCAACTAAAAGAGTCTAACTATCGCAATCGCTTTCAGAATCTGCGGAATATATTCTAGTTTCATAATAACATCACCGGAAATTTTGCACGGTGAAACTTTTGGCCCGGGGGGCGTTTTTACGCAGACTTTCGGCAGCCGTTCCTACGCTCTCAAAATTTTTTTCCGAGTTTCACATGCCCATCTTCAAACGACGATTCCCAAGCAACTAAAAGAGTCTAACTATCGCAATCACTTTCAGAATCTGCGGAATATATTCTAGTTTCATAATAACATCACCGGAAATTTTGCACGGTGAAACTTTTGGCCCGGGGGGCGTTTTTACGCAGACTTTCGGCAGCCGTTCCTACGCTCTCAAAATTTTTTTCCGAGTTTCACATGCCCATCTTCAAACGACGATTCCCAAGCAACTAAAAGAGTCTAACTATCGCAATCACTTTCAGAATCTGCGGAATATATTCTAGTTTCATAATAACATCACCGGAAATTTTGCACGGTGAAACTTTTGGCCCGGGGGGCGTTTTTTACGCAGACTTTCGGCAGCCGTTCCTACGCTCTCAAAATTTTTTTCCGAGTTTCACATGCCCATCTTCAAACGACGATTCCCAAGCAACTAAAAGAGTCTAACTATCGCAATCACTTTCAGAATCTGCGGAATATATTCTAGTTTCATAATAACATCACCGGAAATTTTGCACGGTGAAACTTTTGGCCCGGGGGGCGTTTTTACGCAGACTTTCGGCAGCCGTTCCTATGCTCTCAAAATTTTTTTCCGAGTTTCACATGCCCATCTTCAAACGACGATTCCCAAGCAACTAAAAGAGTCTAACTATCGCAATCACTTTCAGAATCTGCGGAATATATTCTAGTTTCATAATAACATCACCGGAAATTTTGCACGGTAAAACTTTTGGCCCGGGGGGCGTTTTTACGCAGACTTTCGGCAGCCGTTCCTACGCTCTCAAAATTTTTTTCCGAGTTTCACATGCCCATCTTCAAACGACGATTCCCAAGCAACTAAAAGAGTCTAACTATCGCAATAACTTTCAGAATCTGCGGAATATATTCTAGTTTCATAATAACATCACCGGGAATTTTGCACGGTGAAACTTTTGGCCCGGGGGGCGTTTTTACGCAGACTTTCGGCAGCCGTTCCTACGCTCTCAAAATTTTTTCCGAGTTTCACATGCCCATCTTCAAACGACGATTCCCAAGCAACTAAAAGAGTCTAACTATCGCAATCACTTTCAGAATCTGCGGAATATATTCTAGTTTCATAATAACATCACCGGAAATTTTGCACGGTGAAACTTTTGGCCCGGGGGGCGTTTTTACGCAGACTTTCGGCAGCCGTTCCTACGCTCTCAAAATTTTTTTCCGAGTTTCACATGCCCATCTTCAAACGACGATTCCCAAGCAACTAAAAGAGTCTAACTATCGCAATCACTTTCAGAATCTGCGGAATATATTCTAGTTTCATAATAACATCACCGGGAATTTTGCACGGTGAAACTTATGGCCCGGGGGGCGTTTTTACGCAGACTTTCGGCAGCCGTTCCTACGCTCTCAAAATTTTTTTCCGAGTTTCACATGCCCATCTTCAAACGACGATTCCCAAGCAACTAAAAGAGTCTAACTATCGCAATCACTTTCAGAATCTGCGGAATATATTCTAGTTTCATAATAACATCACCGGAAATTTTGCACGGTGAAACTTTTGGCCCGGGGGGCGTTTTTACGCAGACTTTCGGCAGCCGTTCCTACGCTCTCAAAATTTTTTTCCGAGTTTCACATGCCCATCTTCAAACGACGATTCCCAAGCAACTAAAAGAGTCTAACTATCGCAATCACTTTCAGAATCTGCGGAATATATTCTAGTTTCATAATAACATCACCGGAAATTTTACACGGTGAAACTTTTGGCGCGGGGGGCGTTTTTACGCAGACTTTCGGCAGCCGTTCCTACGCTCTCAAAATTTTTTTCCGAGTTTCACATGCCCATCTTCAAACGACGATTCCCAAGCAACTAAAAGAGTCTAACTATCGCAATCACTTTCAGAATCTGCGGAATATATTCTAGTTTCATAATAACATCACCGGGAATTTTGCACGGTGAAACTTTTGGCCCGGGGGGCGTTTTTACGCAGACTTTCGGCAGCCGTTCCTACGCTCTCAAAATTTTTTCCGAGTTTCACATGCCCATCTTCAAACGACGATTCCCAAGCAACTAAAAGAGTCTAACTATCGCAATCACTTTCAGAATCTGCGGAATATATTCTAGTTTCATAATAACATCACCGGGAATTTTGCACGGTGAAACTTTTGGCCCGGGGGGCGTTTTTACGCAGACTTTCGGCAGCCGTTCCTACGCTCTCAAAATTTTTTTCCGAGTTTCACATGCCCATCTTCAAACGACGATTCCCAAGCAACTAAAAGAGTCTAACTATCGCAATCACTTTCAGAATCTGCGGAATATATTCTAGTTTCATAATAACATCACCGGAAATTTTGCACGGTGAAACTTTTGGACGGGGGGGCGTTTTTACGCAGACTTTCGGCAGCCGTTCCTACGCTCTCAAAATTTTTTTCCGAGTTTCACATGCCCATCTTCAAACGACGATTCCCAAGCAACTAAAAGAGTCTAACTATCGCAATCACTTTCAGAATCTGCGGAATATATTCTAGTTTCATAATAACATCACCGGAAATTTTGCACGGTGAAACTTTTGGCCCGGGGGGTGTTTTTACGCAGACTTTCGGCAGCCGTTCCTACGCTCTCAAAATTTTTTTCCGAGTTTCACATGCCCATCTTCAAACGACGATTCCCAAGCAACTAAAAGAGTCTAACTATCGCAATCACTTTCAGAATCTGCGGAATATATTCTAGTTTCATAATAACATCACCGGGAATTTTGCACGGTGAAACTTATGGCCCGGGGGGCGTTTTTACGCAGACTTTCGGCAGCCGTTCCTACGCTCTCAAAATTTTTTTCCGAGTTTCACATGCCCATCTTCAAACGACGATTCCCAAGCAACTAAAAGAGTCTAACTATCGCAATCACTTTCAGAATCTGCGGAATATATTCTAGTTTCATAATAACATCACCGGAAATTTTGCACGGTGAAACTTTTGGCCCGGGGGGCGTTTTTACGCAGACTTTCGGCAGCCGTTCCTACGCTCTCAAAATTTTTTTCCGAGTTTCACATGCCCATCTTCAAACGACGATTCCCAAGCAACTAAAAGAGTCTAACTATCGCAATCACTTTCAGAATCTGCGGAATATATTCTAGTTTCATAATAACATCACCGGAAATTTTACACGGTGAAACTTTTGGCCCGGGGGGCGTTTTTACGCAGACTTTCGGCAGCCGTTCCTACGCTCTCAAAATTTTTTTCCGAGTTTCACATGCCCATCTTCAAACGACGATTCCCAAGCAACTAAAAGAGTCTAACTATCGCAATCACTTTCAGAATCTGCGGAATATATTCTAGTTTCATAATAACATCACCGGGAATTTTGCACGGTGAAACTTTTGGCCCGGGGGGCGTTTTTACGCAGACTTTCGGCAGCCGTTCCTACGCTCTCAAAATTTTTTTCCGAGTTTCACATGCCCATCTTCAAACGACGATTCCCAAGCAACTAAAAGAGTCTAACTATCGCAATCACTTTCAGAATCTGCGGAATATATTCTAGTTTCATAATAACATCACCGGGAATTTTGCACGGTGAAACTTATGGCCCGGGGGGCGTTTTTACGCAGACTTTCGGCAGCCGTTCCTACGCTCTCAAAATTTTTTTCCGAGTTTCACATGCCCATCTTCAAACGACGATTCCCAAGCAACTAAAAGAGTCTAACTATCGCAATCACTTTCAGAATCTGCGGAATATATTCTAGTTTCATAATAACATCACCGGAAATTTTGCACGGTCAAACTTTTGGTCCGGGGGGCGTTTTTACGCAGACTTTCGGCAGCCGTTCCTACGCTCTCAAAATTTTTTCCGAGTTTCACATGCCCATCTTCAAACGACGATTCCCAAGCAACTAAAAGAGTCTAACTATCGCAATCACTTTCAGAATCTGCGGAATATATTCTAGTTTCATAATAACATCACCGGGAATTTTGCACGGTGAAACTTTTGGCCCGGGGGGCGTTTTTACGCAGACTTTCGGCAGCTGTTCCTACGCTCTCAAAATTTTTTTCCGAGTTTCACATGCCCATCTTCAAACGACGATTCCCAAGCAACTAAAAGAGTCTAACTATCGCAATCACTTTCAGAATCTGCGGAATATATTCTAGTTTCATAATAACATCACCGGAAATTTTGCACGGTGAAACTTTTGGCCCGGGGGGCGTTTTTACGCAGACTTTCGGCAGCCGTTCCTACGCTCTCAAAATTTTTTTCCGAGTTTCACATGCCCATCTTCAAACGACGATTCCCAAGCAACTAAAAGAGTCTAACTATCGCAATCACTTTCAGAATCTGCGGAATATATTCTAGTTTCATAATAACATCACCGGAAATTTTGCACGGTGAAAGTTTTGGCCCGGGGGGCGTTTTTACGCAGACTTTCGGCAGCCGTTCCTACGCTCTCAAAATTTTTTTCCGAGTTTCACATGCCCATCTTCAAACGACGATTCCCAAGCAACTAAAAGAGTCTAACTATCGCAATCACTTTCAGAATCTGCGGAATATATTCTAGTTTCATAATAACATCACCGGAAATTTTACACGGTGAAACTTTTGGCCCGGGGGGCGTTTTTACGCAGACTTTCGGCAGCCGTTCCTACGCTCTCAAAATTTTTTTCCGAGTTTCACATGCCCATCTTCAAACGACGATTCCCAAGCAACTAAAAGAGTCTAACTATCGCAATCTCTTTCAGAATCTGCGGAATATATTCTAGTTTCATAATAACATCACCGGGAATTTTGCACGGTGAAACGTATGGCCCGGGGGGCGTTTTTACGCAGACTTTCGGCAGCCGTTCCTACGCTCTCAAAATTTTTTTCCGAGTTTCACATGCCCATCTTCAAACGACGATTCCCAAGCAACTAAAAGAGTCTAACTATCGCAATCACTTTCAGAATCTGCGGAATATATTCTAGTTTCATAATAACATCACCGGAAATTTTGCACGGTGAAACTTTTGGCCCGGGGGGCGTTTTTACGCAGACTTTCGGCAGCCGTTCCTACGCTCTCAAAATTTTTTTCCGAGTTTCACATGCCCATCTTCAAACGACGATTCCCAAGCAACTAAAAGAGTCTAACTATCGCAATCACTTTCAGAATCTGCGGAATATATTCTAGTTTCATAATAACATCACCGGAAATTTTACACGGTGAAACTTTTGGCGCGGGGGGCGTTTTTACGCAGACTTTCGGCAGCCGTTCCTACGCTCTCAAAATTTTTTTCCGAGTTTCACATGCCCATCTTCAAACGACGATTCCCAAGCAACTAAAAGAGTCTAACTATCGCAATCACTTTCAGAATCTGCGGAATATATTCTAGTTTCATAATAACATCACCGGGAATTTTGCACGGTGAAACTTTTGGCCCGGGGGGCGTTTTTACGCAGACTTTCGGCAGCCGTTCCTACGCTCTCAAAATTTTTTTCCGAGTTTCACATGCCCATCTTCAAACGACGATTTCCCAAGCAACTAAAAGAGTCTAACTATCGCAATCACTTTCAGAATCTGCGGAATATATTCTAGTTCATAATAACATCACCGGGAATTTTGCACGGTGAAACTTTTGGCCCGGGGGGCGTTTTTACGCAGACTTTCGGCAGCCGTTCCTACGCTCTCAAAATTTTTTTCCGAGTTTCACATGCCCATCTTCAAACGACGATTCCCAAGCAACTAAAAGAGTCTAACTATCGCAATCACTTTCAGAATCTGCGGAATATATTCTAGTTTCATAATAACATCACCGGAAATTTTACACGGTGAAACTTTTGGCGCGGGGGGCGTTTTTACGCAGACTTTCGGCAGCCGTTCCTACGCTCTCAAAATTTTTTTCCGAGTTCACATGCCCATCTTCAAACGACGATTCCCAAGCAACTAAAAGAGTCTAACTATCGCAATCACTTTCAGAATCTGCGGAATATATTCTAGTTTCATAATAACATCACCGGGAATTTTGCACGGTGAAACTTTTGGCCCGGGGGGCGTTTTACGCAGACTTTCGGCAGCCGTTCCTACGCTCTCAAAATTTTTTCCGAGTTTCACATGCCCATCTTCAAACGACGATTCCCAAGCAACTAAAAGAGTCTAACTATCGCAATCACTTTCAGAATCTGCGGAATATATTCTAGTTTCATAATAACATCACCGGGAATTTTGCACGGTGAAACTTTTGGCCCGGGGGGCGTTTTTACGCAGACTTTCGGCAGCCGTTCCTACGCTCTCAAAATTTTTTTCCGAGTTTCACATGCCCATCTTCAAACGACGATTCCCAAGCAACTAAAAGAGTCTAACCTATCGCAATCACTTTCAGAATCTGCGGAATATATTCTAGTTTCATAATAACATCACCGGAAATTTTGCACGGTGAAACTTTTGGGCCGGGGGGCGTTTTTACGCAGACTTTCGGCAGCCGTTCCTACGCTCTCAAAATTTTTTTCCGAGTTTCACATGCCCATCTTCAAACGACGATTCCCAAGCAACTAAAAGAGTCTAACTATCGCAATCACTTTCAGAATCTGCGGAATATATTCTAGTTTCATAATAACATCACCGGAAATTTTGCACGGTGAAACTTTTGGCCCGGGGGGCGTTTTTACGCAGACTTTCGGCAGCCGTTCCTACGCTCTCAAAATTTTTTTCCGAGTTTCACATGCCCATCTTCAAACGACGATTCCCAAGCAACTAAAAGAGTCTAACTATCGCAATCACTTTCAGAATCTGCGGAATATATTCTAGTTTCATAATAACATCACCGGGAATTTTGCACGGTGAAACTTATGGCCCGGGGGGCGTTTTTACGCAGACTTTCGGCAGCCGTTCCTACGCTCTCAAAATTTTTTTCCGAGTTTCACATGCCCATCTTCAAACGACGATTCCCAAGCAACTAAAAGAGTCTAACTATCGCAATCACTTTCAGAATCTGCGGAATATATTCTAGTTTCATAATAACAACACCGGGAATTTTGCACGGTGAAACTTTTGGCCCGGGGGGCGTTTTTACGCAGACTTTCGGCAGCTGTTCCTACGCTCTCAAAATTTTTTTCCGAGTTTCACATGCCCATCTTCAAACGACGATTCCCAAGCAACTAAAAGAGTCTAACTATCGCAATCACTTTCAGAATCTGCGGAATATATTCTAGTTTCATAATAACATCACCGGAAATTTTGCACGGTGAAACTTTTGGCCCGGGGGGCGTTTTTACGCAGACTTTCGGCAGCCGTTCCTACGCTCTCAAAATTTTTTTCCGAGTTTCACATGCCCATCTTCAAACGACGATTCCCAAGCAACTAAAAGAGTCTAACTATCGCAATCACTTTCAGAATCTGCGGAATATATTCTAGTTTCATAATAACATCACCGGGAATTTTGCACGGTGAAACTTTTGGCCCGGGGGGCGTTTTTACGCAGACTTTCGGCAGCTGTTCCTACGCTCTCAAAATTTTTTTCCGAGTTTCACATGCCCATCTTCAAACGACGATTCCCAAGCAACTAAAAGAGTCTAACTATCGCAATCACTTTCAGAATCTGCGGAATATATTCTAGTTTCATAATAACATCACCGGAAATTTTGCACGGTGAAACTTTTGGCCCGGGGGGCGTTTTTACGCAGACTTTCGGCAGCCGTTCCTACGCTCTCAAAATTTTTTTCCGAGTTTCACATGCCCATCTTCAAACGACGATTCCCAAGCAACTAAAAGAGTCTAACTATCGCAATCACTTTCAGAATCTGCGGAATATATTCTAGTTTCATAATAACATCACCGGGAATTTTGCACGGTGAAACTTATGGCCCGGGGGGCGTTTTTACGCAGACTTTCGGCAGCCGTTCCTACGCTCTCAAAATTTTTTTCCGAGTTTCACATGCCCATCTTCAAACGACGATTCCCAAGTAACTAAAAGAGTCTAACTATCGCAATCACTTTCAGAATCTGCGGAATATATTCTAGTTTCATAATAACATCACCGGAAATTTTGCACGGTGAAACTTTTGGCCCGGGGGGCGTTTTTACGCAGACTTTCGGCAGCCGTTCCTACGCTCTCAAAATTTTTTTCCGAGTTTCACATGCCCATCTTCAAACGACGATTCCCAAGCAACTAAAAGAGTCTAACTATCGCAATCACTTTCAGAATCTGCGGAATATATTCTAGTTTCATAATAACATCACCGGAAATTTTGCACGGTGAAACTTTTGGCCCGGGGGGCGTTTTTACGCAGACTTTCGGCAGCCGTTCCTACGCTCTCAAAATTTTTTTCCGAGTTTCACATGCCCATCTTCAAACGACGATTCCCAAGCAACTAAAAGAGTCTAACTATCGCAATCACTTTCAGAATCTGCGGAATATATTCTAGTTTCATAATAACATCACCGGAAATTTTGCACGGTGAAACTTTTGGCCCGGGGGGCGTTTTTACGCAGACTTTCGGCAGCCGTTCCTACGCTCTCAAAATTTTTTTCCGAGTTTCACATGCCCATCTTCAAACGACGATTCCCAAGCAACTAAAAGAGTCTAACTATCGCAATCACTTTCAGAATCTGCGGAATATATTCTAGTTTCATAATAACATCATCGGAAATTTTGCACGGTGAAACTTTTGGCCCGGGGGGCGTTTTTACGCAGACTTTCGGCAGCCGTTCCTACGCTCTCAAAATTTTTTTCCGAGTTTCACATGCCCATCTTCAAACGACGATTCCCAAGCAACTAAAAGAGTCTAACTATCGCAATCACTTTCAGAATCTGCGGAATATATTCTAGTTTCATAATAACATCACCGGAAATTTTGCACGGTGAAACTTTTGGCCCGGGGGGCGTTTTTACGCAGACTTTCGGCAGCCGTTCCTACGCTCTCAAAATTTTTTTCCGAGTTTCACATGCCCATCTTCAAACGACGATTCCCAAGCAACTAAAAGAGTCTAACTATCGCAATCACTTTCAGAATCTGCGGAATATATTCTAGTTTCATAATAACATCACCGGGAATTTTGCACGGTGAAACTTTTGGCCCGGGGGGCGTTTTTACGCAGACTTTCAGCAGCCGTTCCTACGCTCTCAAAATTTTTTTCCGAGTTTCACGTGCCCATCTTCAAACGACGATTCCCAAGCAACTAAAAGAGTCTAACTATCGCAATCGCTTTCAGAATCTGCGGAATATATTCTAGTTTCATAATAACATCACCGGAAATTTTGCACGGTGAAACTTTTGGCCCGGGGGGCGTTTTTACGCAGACTTTCGGCAGCCGTTCCTACGCTCTCAAAATTTTTTTCCGAGTTTCACATGCCCATCTTCAAACGACGATTCCCAAGCAACTAAAAGAGTCTAACTATCGCAATCACTTTCAGAATCTGCGGAATATATTCTAGTTTCATAATAACATCACCGGAAATTTTGCACGGTGAAACTTTTGGCCCGGGGGGCGTTTTTACGCAGACTTTCGGCAGCCGTTCCTACGCTCTCAAAATTTTTTTCCGAGTTTCACATGCCCATCTTCAAACGACGATTCCCAAGCAACTAAAAGAGTCTAACTATCGCAATCACTTTCAGAATCTGCGGAATATATTCTAGTTTCATAATAACATCACCGGAAATTTTGCACGGTGAAACTTTTGGCCCGGGGGGCGTTTTTACGCAGACTTTCGGCAGCCGTTCCTACGCTCTCAAAATTTTTTTCCGAGTTTCACATGCCCATCTTCAAACGACGATTCCCAAGCAACTAAAAGAGTCTAACTATCGCAATCACTTTCAGAATCTGCGGAATATATTCTAGTTTCATAATAACATCACCGGAAATTTTGCACGGTGAAACTTTTGGCCCGGGGGGCGTTTTTACGCAGACTTTCGGCAGCCGTTCCTACGCTCTCAAAATTTTTTTCCGAGTTTCACATGCCCATCTTCAAACGACGATTCCCAAGCAACTAAAAGAGTCTAACTATCGCAATCACTTTCAGAATCTGCGGAATATATTCTAGTTTCATAATAACATCACCGGAAATTTTGCACGGTAAAACTTTTGGCCCGGGGGGCGTTTTTACGCAGACTTTCGGCAGCCGTTCCTACGCTCTCAAAATTTTTTTCCGAGTTTCACATGCCCATCTTCAAACGACGATTCCCAAGCAACTAAAAGAGTCTAACTATCGCAATAACTTTCAGAATCTGCGGAATATATTCTAGTTTCATAATAACATCACCGGGAATTTTGCACGGTGAAACTTTTGGCCCGGGGGGCGTTTTTACGCAGACTTTCGGCAGCCGTTCCTACGCTCTCAAAATTTTTTTCCGAGTTTCACATGCCCATCTTCAAACGACGATTCCCAAGCAACTAAAAGAGTCTAACTATCGCAATCACTTTCAGAATCTGCGGAATATATTCTAGTTTCATAATAACATCACCGGAAATTTTGCACGGTGAAACTTTTGGCCCGGGGGGCGTTTTTACGCAGACTTTCGGCAGCCGTTCCTACGCTCTCAAAATTTTTTTCCGAGTTTCACATGCCCATCTTCAAACGACGATTCCCAAGCAACTAAAAGAGTCTAACTATCGCAATCACTTTCAGAATCTGCGGAATATATTCTAGTTTCATAATAACATCACCGGGAATTTTGCACGGTGAAACTTATGGCCCGGGGGGCGTTTTTACGCAGACTTTCGGCAGCCGTTCCTACGCTCTCAAAATTTTTTTCCGAGTTTCACATGCCCATCTTCAAACGACGATTCCCAAGCAACTAAAAGAGTCTAACTATCGCAATCACTTTCAGAATCTGCGGAATATATTCTAGTTTCATAATAACATCACCGGAAATTTTGCACGGTGAAACTTTTGGCCCGGGGGGCGTTTTTACGCAGACTTTCGGCAGCCGTTCCTACGCTCTCAAAATTTTTTTCCGAGTTTCACATGCCCATCTTCAAACGACGATTCCCAAGCAACTAAAAGAGTCTAACTATCGCAATCACTTTCAGAATCTGCGGAATATATTCTAGTTTCATAATAACATCACCGGAAATTTTACACGGTGAAACTTTTGGCGCGGGGGGCGTTTTTACGCAGACTTTCGGCAGCCGTTCCTACGCTCTCAAAATTTTTTTCCGAGTTTCACATGCCCATCTTCAAACGACGATTCCCAAGCAACTAAAAGAGTCTAACTATCGCAATCACTTTCAGAATCTGCGGAATATATTCTAGTTTCATAATAACATCACCGGGAATTTTGCACGGTGAAACTTTTGGCCCGGGGGGCGTTTTTACGCAGACTTTCGGCAGCCGTTCCTACGCTCTCAAAATTTTTTTCCGAGTTTCACATGCCCATCTTCAAACGACGATTCCCAAGCAACTAAAAGAGTCTAACTATCGCAATCACTTTCAGAATCTGCGGAATATATTCTAGTTTCATAATAACATCACCGGGAATTTTGCACGGTGAAACTTTTGGCCCGGGGGGCGTTTTTACGCAGACTTTCGGCAGCCGTTCCTACGCTCTCAAAATTTTTTTCCGAGTTTCACATGCCCATCTTCAAACGACGATTCCCAAGCAACTAAAAGAGTCTAACTATCGCAATCACTTTCAGAATCTGCGGAATATATTCTAGTTTCATAATAACATCACCGGAAATTTTGCACGGTGAAACTTTTGGACGGGGGGGCGTTTTTACGCAGACTTTCGGCAGCCGTTCCTACGCTCTCAAAATTTTTTTCCGAGTTTCACATGCCCATCTTCAAACGACGATTCCCAAGCAACTAAAAGAGTCTAACTATCGCAATCACTTTCAGAATCTGCGGAATATATTCTAGTTTCATAATAACATCACCGGAAATTTTGCACGGTGAAACTTTTGGCCCGGGGGGCGTTTTTACGCAGACTTTCGGCAGCCGTTCCTACGCTCTCAAAATTTTTTTCCGAGTTTCACATGCCCATCTTCAAACGACGATTCCCAAGCAACTAAAAGAGTCTAACTATCGCAATCACTTTCAGAATCTGCGGAATATATTCTAGTTTCATAATAACATCACCGGGAATTTTGCACGGTGAAACTTATGGCCCGGGGGGCGTTTTTACGCAGACTTTCGGCAGCCGTTCCTACGCTCTCAAAATTTTTTTCCGAGTTTCACATGCCCATCTTCAAACGACGATTCCCAAGCAACTAAAAGAGTCTAACTATCGCAATCACTTTCAGAATCTGCGGAATATATTCTAGTTTCATAATAACATCACCGGAAATTTTGCACGGTGAAACTTTTGGCCCGGGGGGCGTTTTTACGCAGACTTTCGGCAGCCGTTCCTACGCTCTCAAAATTTTTTTCCGAGTTTCACATGCCCATCTTCAAACGACGATTCCCAAGCAACTAAAAGAGTCTAACTATCGCAATCACTTTCAGAATCTGCGGAATATATTCTAGTTTCATAATAACATCACCGGAAATTTTACACGGTGAAACTTTTGGCCCGGGGGGCGTTTTTACGCAGACTTTCGGCAGCCGTTCCTACGCTCTCAAAATTTTTTTCCGAGTTTCACATGCCCATCTTCAAACGACGATTCCCAAGCAACTAAAAGAGTCTAACTATCGCAATCACTTTCAGAATCTGCGGAATATATTCTAGTTTCATAATAACATCACCGGGAATTTTGCACGGTGAAACTTTTGGCCCGGGGGGCGTTTTTACGCAGACTTTCGGCAGCCGTTCCTACGCTCTCAAAATTTTTTTCCGAGTTTCACATGCCCATCTTCAAACGACGATTCCCAAGCAACTAAAAGAGTCTAACTATCGCAATCACTTTCAGAATCTGCGGAATATATTCTAGTTTCATAATAACATCACCGGGAATTTTGCACGGTGAAACTTATGGCCCGGGGGGCGTTTTTACGCAGACTTTCGGCAGCCGTTCCTACGCTCTCAAAATTTTTTTCCGAGTTTCACATGCCCATCTTCAAACGACGATTCCCAAGCAACTAAAAGAGTCTAACTATCGCAATCACTTTCAGAATCTGCGGAATATATTCTAGTTTCATAATAACATCACCGGAAATTTTGCACGGTCAAACTTTTGGTCCGGGGGGGCGTTTTTACGCAGACTTTCGGCAGCCGTTCCTACGCTCTCAAAATTTTTTTCCGAGTTTCACATGCCCATCTTCAAACGACGATTCCCAAGCAACTAAAAGAGTCTAACTATCGCAATCACTTTCAGAATCTGCGGAATATATTCTAGTTTCATAATAACATCACCGGGAATTTTGCACGGTGAAACTTTTGGCCCGGGGGGCGTTTTTACGCAGACTTTCGGCAGCTGTTCCTACGCTCTCAAAATTTTTTTCCGAGTTTCACATGCCCATCTTCAAACGACGATTCCCAAGCAACTAAAAGAGTCTAACTATCGCAATCACTTTCAGAATCTGCGGAATATATTCTAGTTTCATAATAACATCACCGGAAATTTTGCACGGTGAAACTTTTGGCCCGGGGGGCGTTTTTACGCAGACTTTCGGCAGCCGTTCCTACGCTCTCAAAATTTTTTTCCGAGTTTCACATGCCCATCTTCAAACGACGATTCCCAAGCAACTAAAAGAGTCTAACTATCGCAATCACTTTCAGAATCTGCGGAATATATTCTAGTTTCATAATAACATCACCGGAAATTTTGCACGGTGAAAGTTTTGGCCCGGGGGGCGTTTTTACGCAGACTTTCGGCAGCCGTTCCTACGCTCTCAAAATTTTTTTCCGAGTTTCACATGCCCATCTTCAAACGACGATTCCCAAGCAACTAAAAGAGTCTAACTATCGCAATCACTTTCAGAATCTGCGGAATATATTCTAGTTTCATAATAACATCACCGGAAATTTTACACGGTGAAACTTTTGGCCCGGGGGGCGTTTTTACGCAGACTTTCGGCAGCCGTTCCTACGCTCTCAAAATTTTTTTCCGAGTTTCACATGCCCATCTTCAAACGACGATTCCCAAGCAACTAAAAGAGTCTAACTATCGCAATCACTTTCAGAATCTGCGGAATATATTCTAGTTTCATAATAACATCACCGGGAATTTTGCACGGTGAAACTTATGGCCCGGGGGGCGTTTTTACGCAGACTTTCGGCAGCCGTTCCTACGCTCTCAAAATTTTTTTCCGAGTTTCACATGCCCATCTTCAAACGACGATTCCCAAGCAACAAAAAGAGTCTAACTATCGCAATCACTTTCAGAATCTGCGGAATATATTCTAGTTTCATAATAACATCACCGGAAATTTTGCACGGTGAAACTTTTGGCCCGGGGGGCGTTTTTACGCAGACTTTCGGCAGCCGTTCCTACGCTCTCAAAATTTTTTTCCGAGTTTCACATGCCCATCTTCAAACGACGATTCCCAAGCAACTAAAAGAGTCTAACTATCGCAATCACTTTCAGAATCTGCGGAATATATTCTAGTTTCATAATAACATCACCGGAAATTTTACACGGTGAAACTTTTGGCGCGGGGGGCGTTTTTACGCAGACTTTCGGCAGCCGTTCCTACGCTCTCAAAATTTTTTTCCGAGTTTCACATGCCCATCTTCAAACGACGATTCCCAAGCAACTAAAAGAGTCTAACTATCGCAATCACTTTCAGAATCTGCGGAATATATTCTAGTTTCATAATAACATCACCGGGAATTTTGCACGGTGAAACTTTTGGCCCGGGGGGCGTTTTTACGCAGACTTTCGGCAGCCGTTCCTACGCTCTCAAAATTTTTTTCCGAGTTTCACATGCCCATCTTCAAACGACGATTCCCAAGCAACTAAAAGAGTCTAACTATCGCAATCACTTTCACAATCTGCGGAATATATTCTAGTTTCATAATAACATCACCGGGAATTTTGCACGGTGAAACTTTTGGCCCGGGGGGCGTTTTTACGCAGACTTTCGGCAGCCGTTCCTACGCTCTCAAAATTTTTTTCCGAGTTTCACATGCCCATCTTCAAACGACGATTCCCAAGCAACTAAAAGAGTCTAACTATCGCAATCACTTTCAGAATCTGCGGAATATATTCTAGTTTCATAATAACATCACCGGAAAT
This sequence comes from Salticus scenicus, assembly GCA_963930645.1. Classification (NCBI taxonomy): domain Eukaryota; kingdom Metazoa; phylum Arthropoda; class Arachnida; order Araneae; family Salticidae; genus Salticus; species Salticus scenicus. The sequence goes on from CAWVNO010000436.1 coordinate 17,180, forward strand.
TTTGCACGGTGAAACTTTTGGACGGGGGGGCGTTTTTACGCAGACTTTCGGCAGCCGTTCCTACGCTCTCAAAATTTTTTTCCGAGTTTCACATGCCCATCTTCAAACGACGATTCCCAAGCAACTAAAAGAGTCTAACTATCGCAATCACTTTCAGAATCTGCGGAATATATTCTAGTTTCATAATAACATCACCGGAAATTTTGCACGGTGAAACTTTTGGCCCGGGGGGCGTTTTTACGCAGACTTTCGGCAGCCGTTCCTACGCTCTCAAAATTTTTTTCCGAGTTTCACATGCCCATCTTCAAACGACGATTCCCAAGCAACTAAAAGAGTCTAACTATCGCAATCACTTTCAGAATCTGCGGAATATATTCTAGTTTCATAATAACATCACCGGGAATTTTGCACGGTGAAACTTATGGCCCGGGGGGCGTTTTTACGCAGACTTTCGGCAGCCGTTCCTACGCTCTCAAAATTTTTTTCCGAGTTTCACATGCCCATCTTCAAACGACGATTCCCAAGCAACTAAAAGAGTCTAACTATCGCAATCACTTTCAGAATCTGCGGAATATATTCTAGTTTCATAATAACATCACCGGAAATTTTGCACGGTGAAACTTTTGGCCCGGGGGGCGTTTTTACGCAGACTTTCGGCAGCCGTTCCTACGCTCTCAAAATTTTTTTCCGAGTTTCACATGCCCATCTTCAAACGACGATTCCCAAGCAACTAAAAGAGTCTAACTATCGCAATCACTTTCAGAATCTGCGGAATATATTCTAGTTTCATAATAACATCACCGGGAATTTTGCACGGTGAAACTTATGGCCCGGGGGGCGTTTTTACGCAGACTTTCGGCAGCCGTTCCTACGCTCTCAAAATTTTTTTCCGAGTTTCACATGCCCATCTTCAAACGACGATTCCCAAGCAACTAAAAGAGTCTAACTATCGCAATCACTTTCAGAATCTGCGGAATATATTCTAGTTTCATAATAACATCACCGGAAATTTTGCACGGTGAAACTTTTGGCCCGGGGGGCGTTTTTACGCAGACTTTCGGCAGCCGTTCCTACGCTCTCAAAATTTTTTTCCGAGTTTCACATGCCCATCTTCAAACGACGATTCCCAAGCAACTAAAAGAGTCTAACTATCGCAATCACTTTCAGAATCTGCGGAATATATTCTAGTTTCATAATAACATCACCGGAAATTTTACACGGTGAAACTTTTGGCGCGGGGGGCGTTTTTACGCAGACTTTCGGCAGCCGTTCCTACGCTCTCAAAATTTTTTTCCGAGTTTCACATGCCCATCTTCAAACGACGATTCCCAAGCAACTAAAAGAGTCTAACTATCGCAATCACTTTCAGAATCTGCGGAATATATTCTAGTTTCATAATAACATCACCGGGAATTTTGCACGGTGAAACTTTTGGCCCGGGGGGCGTTTTTACGCAGACTTTCGGCAGCCGTTCCTACGCTCTCAAAATTTTTTTCCGAGTTTCACATGCCCATCTTCAAACGACGATTCCCAAGCAACTAAAAGAGTCTAACTATCGCAATCACTTTCAGAATCTGCGGAATATATTCTAGTTTCATAATAACATCACCGGGAATTTTGCACGGTGAAACTTTTGGCCCGGGGGGCGTTTTTACGCAGACTTTCGGCAGCCGTTCCTACGCTCTCAAAATTTTTTTCCGAGTTTCACATGCCCATCTTCAAACGACGATTCCCAAGCAACTAAAAGAGTCTAACTATCGCAATCACTTTCAGAATCTGCGGAATATATTCTAGTTTCATAATAACATCACCGGAAATTTTGCACGGTGAAACTTTTGGACGGGGGGGCGTTTTTACGCAGACTTTCGGCAGCCGTTCCTACGCTCTCAAAATTTTTTTCCGAGTTTCACATGCCCATCTTCAAACGACGATTCCCAAGCAACTAAAAGAGTCTAACTATCGCAATCACTTTCAGAATCTGCGGAATATATTCTAGTTTCATAATAACATCACCGGAAATTTTGCACGGTGAAACTTTTGGCCCGGGGGGCGTTTTTACGCAGACTTTCGGCAGCCGTTCCTACGCTCTCAAAATTTTTTTCCGAGTTTCACATGCCCATCTTCAAACGACGATTCCCAAGCAACTAAAAGAGTCTAACTATCGCAATCACTTTCAGAATCTGCGGAATATATTCTAGTTTCATAATAACATCACCGGGAATTTTGCACGGTGAAACTTATGGCCCGGGGGGCGTTTTTACGCAGACTTTCGGCAGCCGTTCCTACGCTCTCAAAATTTTTTTCCGAGTTTCACATGCCCATCTTCAAACGACGATTCCCAAGCAACTAAAAGAGTCTAACTATCGCAATCACTTTCAGAATCTGCGGAATATATTCTAGTTTCATAATAACATCACCGGAAATTTTGCACGGTGAAACTTTTGGCCCGGGGGGCGTTTTTACGCAGACTTTCGGCAGCCGTTCCTACGCTCTCAAAATTTTTTTCCGAGTTTCACATGCCCATCTTCAAACGACGATTCCCAAGCAACTAAAAGAGTCTAACTATCGCAATCACTTTCAGAATCTGCGGAATATATTCTAGTTTCATAATAACATCACCGGAAATTTTACACGGTGAAACTTTTGGCCCGGGGGGCGTTTTTACGCAGACTTTCGGCAGCCGTTCCTACGCTCTCAAAATTTTTTTCCGAGTTTCACATGCCCATCTTCAAACGACGATTCCCAAGCAACTAAAAGAGTCTAACTATCGCAATCACTTTCAGAATCTGCGGAATATATTCTAGTTTCATAATAACATCACCGGGAATTTTGCACGGTGAAACTTTTGGCCCGGGGGGCGTTTTTACGCAGACTTTCGGCAGCCGTTCCTACGCTCTCAAAATTTTTTTCCGAGTTTCACATGCCCATCTTCAAACGACGATTCCCAAGCAACTAAAAGAGTCTAACTATCGCAATCACTTTCAGAATCTGCGGAATATATTCTAGTTTCATAATAACATCACCGGGAATTTTGCACGGTGAAACTTATGGCCCGGGGGGCGTTTTTACGCAGACTTTCGGCAGCCGTTCCTACGCTCTCAAAATTTTTTTCCGAGTTTCACATGCCCATCTTCAAACGACGATTCCCAAGCAACTAAAAGAGTCTAACTATCGCAATCACTTTCAGAATCTGCGGAATATATTCTAGTTTCATAATAACATCACCGGAAATTTTGCACGGTCAAACTTTTGGTCCGGGGGGCGTTTTTACGCAGACTTTCGGCAGCCGTTCCTACGCTCTCAAAATTTTTTTCCGAGTTTCACATGCCCATCTTCAAACGACGATTCCCAAGCAACTAAAAGAGTCTAACTATCGCAATCACTTTCAGAATCTGCGGAATATATTCTAGTTTCATAATAACATCACCGGGAATTTTGCACGGTGAAACTTTTGGCCCGGGGGGCGTTTTTACGCAGACTTTCGGCAGCTGTTCCTACGCTCTCAAAATTTTTTTCCGAGTTTCACATGCCCATCTTCAAACGACGATTCCCAAGCAACTAAAAGAGTCTAACTATCGCAATCACTTTCAGAATCTGCGGAATATATTCTAGTTTCATAATAACATCACCGGAAATTTTGCACGGTGAAACTTTTGGCCCGGGGGGCGTTTTTACGCAGACTTTCGGCAGCCGTTCCTACGCTCTCAAAATTTTTTTCCGAGTTTCACATGCCCATCTTCAAACGACGATTCCCAAGCAACTAAAAGAGTCTAACTATCGCAATCACTTTCAGAATCTGCGGAATATATTCTAGTTTCATAATAACATCACCGGAAATTTTGCACGGTGAAAGTTTTGGCCCGGGGGGCGTTTTTACGCAGACTTTCGGCAGCCGTTCCTACGCTCTCAAAATTTTTTTCCGAGTTTCACATGCCCATCTTCAAACGACGATTCCCAAGCAACTAAAAGAGTCTAACTATCGCAATCACTTTCAGAATCTGCGGAATATATTCTAGTTTCATAATAACATCACCGGAAATTTTACACGGTGAAACTTTTGGCCCGGGGGGCGTTTTTACGCAGACTTTCGGCAGCCGTTCCTACGCTCTCAAAATTTTTTTCCGAGTTTCACATGCCCATCTTCAAACGACGATTCCCAAGCAACTAAAAGAGTCTAACTATCGCAATCACTTTCAGAATCTGCGGAATATATTCTAGTTTCATAATAACATCACTGGGAATTTTGCACGGTGAAACTTTTGGCCCGGGGGGCGTTTTTACGCAGACTTTCGGCAGCCGTTCCTACGCTCTCAAAATTTTTTTCCGAGTTTCACATGCCCATCTTCAAACGACGATTCCCAAGCAACTAAAAGAGTCTAACTATCGCAATCACTTTCAGAATCTGCGGAATATATTCTAGTTTCATAATAACATCACCGGGAATTTTGCACGGTGAAACTTTAGGCCCGGGGGGCGTTTTTACGCGGACTTTCGGCAGCCGTCCTGCGCTCTCAAAATTTTTTTCGCAGTTTCACATGCCCATCTTCAAACGACGATTCCCAAGCAACTAAAAGAGTCTAACTATCGCAATAACTTTCAGAATCTGCGGAATATATTCTAGTTTCATAATAACATCACCGGAGATTTTGCACGGTGAAACTTTAGGCCCGGGGGGCGTTTTTACGCGGACTTTCGGCAGCCGTCCTGCGCTCTCAAAATTTTTTTCGCAGTTTCACATGCCCATCTTCAAACGACGATTCCCAAGCAACTAAAAGAGTCTAACTATCGCAATAACTTTCAGAATCTGCGGAATATATTCTAGTTTCATAATAACATCACCGGAGATTTTGCACGGTGAAACTTTAGGCCCGGGGGGCGTTTTTACGCGGACTTTCGGCAGCCGTCCTGCGCTCTCAAAATTTTTTTCGCAGTTTCACATGCCCATCTTCAAACGACGATTCCCAAGCAACTAAAAGAGTCTAACTATCGCAATAACTTTCAGAATCTGCGGAATATATTCTAGTTTCATAATAACATCACCGGAGATTTTGCACGGTGAAACTTTAGGCCCGGGGGGCGTTTTTACGCGGACTTTCGGCAGCCGTCCTGCGCTCTCAAAATTTTTTTCGCAGTTTCACATGCCCATCTTCAAACGACGATTCCCAAGCAACTAAAAGAGTCTAACTATCGCAATAACTTTCAGAATCTGCGGAATATATTCTAGTTTCATAATAACATCACCGGAGATTTTGCACGGTGAAACTTTAGGCCCGGGGGGCGTTTTTACGCGGACTTTCGGCAGCCGTCCTGCGCTCTCAAAATTTTTTTCGCAGTTTCACATGCCCATCTTCAAACGACGATTCCCAAGCAACTAAAAGAGTCTAACTATCGCAATAACTTTAGAATCTGCGGAATATATTCTAGTTTCATAATAACATCACCGGAGATTTTGCACGGTGAAACTTTAGGCCCGGGGGGCGTTTTTACGCGGACTTTCGGCAGCCGTCCTGCGCTCTCAAAATTTTTTTCGCAGTTTCACATGCCCATCTTCAAACGACGATTCCCAAGCAACTAAAAGAGTCTAACTATCGCAATAACTTTCAGAATCTGCGGAATATATTCTAGTTTCATAATAACATCACCGGAGATTTTGCACGGTGAAACTTTAGGCCCGGGGGGCGTTTTTACGCGGACTTTCGGCAGCCGTCCTGCGCTCTCAAAATTTTTTTCGCAGTTTCACATGCCCATCTTCAAACGACGATTCCCAAGCAACTAAAAGAGTCTAACTATCGCAATAACTTTCAGAATCTGCGGAATATATTCTAGTTTCATAATAACATCACCGGAGATTTTGCACGGTGAAACTTTAGGCCCGGGGGGCGTTTTTACGCGGACTTTCGGCAGCCGTCCTGCGCTCTCAAAATTTTTTTCGCAGTTTCACATGCCCATCTTCAAACGACGATTCCCAAGCAACTAAAAGAGTCTAACTATCGCAATAACTTTCAGAATCTGCGGAATATATTCTAGTTTCATAATAACATCACCGGAGATTTTGCACGGTGAAACTTTAGGCCCGGGGGGCGTTTTTACGCGGACTTTCGGCAGCCGTCCTGCGCTCTCAAAATTTTTTTCGCAGTTTCACATGCCCATCTTCAAACGACGATTCCCAAGCAACTAAAAGAGTCTAACTATCGCAATAACTTTCAGAATCTGCGGAATATATTCTAGTTTCATAATAACATCACCGGAGATTTTGCACGGTGAAACTTTAGGCCCGGGGGGCGTTTTTACGCGGACTTTCGGCAGCCGTCCTGCGCTCTCAAAATTTTTTTCGCAGTTTCACATGCCCATCTTCAAACGACGATTCCCAAGCAACTAAAAGAGTCTAACTATCGCAATAACTTTCAGAATCTGCGGAATATATTCTAGTTTCATAATAACATCACCGGAGATTTTGCACGGTGAAACTTTAGGCCCGGGGGGCGTTTTTACGCGGACTTTCGGCAGCCGTCCTGCGCTCTCAAAATTTTTTTCGCAGTTTCACATGCCCATCTTCAAACGACGATTCCCAAGCAACTAAAAGAGTCTAACTATCGCAATAACTTTCAGAATCTGCGGAATATATTCTAGTTTCATAATAACATCACCGGAAGTTTCACCGTGCAAAATTTCCGGTGCGGTTATTATGAAACTAGAATATATTCCGCAGATTCTGAAACTTACTGCGATAGTTAGACTCTTTTAGTTGCTTGGGAATCGTCGTTTGAAGATGGGCATGTGAAACTGCGAAAAAAATTTTGAGAGCGCAGGACTGCTGCCGAAAGTCCGCGTAAAAACGCCCCCCGGGCCCAAAGTTTCACCGTGCAAAATTTCCGGTGCGGTTATTATGAAACTAGAATATATTCCGCAGATTCTGAAACTTACTACGATAGTTAGACTCTTTTAGTTGCTTGGGAATCGTCGTTTGAAGATGGGCATGTGAAACTGCGAAAAAAATTTTGAGAGCGCAGGACGGCTGCCGAAAGTCCGCGTAAAAACGCCCCCCGGGCCCAAAGTTTCACCGTGCAAAATTTCCGGTGCGGTTATTATGAAACTAGAATATATTCCGCAGATTCTGAAACTTACTGCGATAGTTAGACTCTTTTAGTTGCTTGGGAATCGTCGTTTGAAGATGGGCATGTGAAACTGCGAGAAAAATTTTGAGAGCGCAGGACGGCTGCCGAAAGTCTGCGTAAAAACGCCCCCCGGGCCTAAAGTTTCACCGTGCAAAATTCCCGGTGATGTTATTATGAAACTAGAATACATTTCGCAGATTCTGAAACTTACTGCGATAGTTAGACTCTTTTAGTTGCTTGGGAATCGTCGTTTGAAGATGGGCATGTGAAACTGCGAGAAAAATTTTGAGAGCGCAGGACGGCTGCCGAAAGTCTGCGTAAAAACGCCCCCCGGGCCTAAAGTTTCACCGTGCAAAATTCCCGGTGATGTTATTATGAAACTAGAATACATTTCGCAGATTCTGAAAGTTATTGCGATAGTTAGACTCTTTTAGTTGCTTGGGAATCGTCGTTTGAAGATGGGCATGTGAAACTGCGGAAAAATTTTGAGAGCGCAGGACGGCTGCCGAAAGTCCGCGTAAAAACGCCCCCCGGGCCCAAAGTTTCACCGTGCAAAATTCCCGGTGATGTTATTATGAAACTAGAATACATTTCGCAGATTCTGAAACTTACTGCGATAGTTACACTCTTTTAGTTGCTTGGGAATCGTCGTTTGAAGATGGGCATGTGAAACTGCGAGAAAAATTTTGAGAGCGCAGGACGGCTGCCGAAAGTCTGCGTAAAAACGCCCCCCGGGCCTAAAGTTTCACCGTGCAAAATTCCCGGTGATGTTATTATGAAACTAGAATACATTTCGCAGATTCTGAAAGTTATTGCGATAGTTAGACTCTTTTAGTTGCTTGGGAATCGTCGTTTGAAGATGGGCATGTGAAACTGCGAGAAAAATTTTGAGAGCGCAGGACGGCTGCCGAAAGTCCGCGTATAAACGCCCCCCGGGCCCAAAGTTTCACCGTGCAAAATTTCCGGTGCGGTTATTATGAAACTAGAATATATTCCGCAGATTCTGAAACTTACTGCGATAGTTAGACTCTTTTAGTTGCTTGGGAATCGTCGTTTGAAGATGGGCATGTGAAACTGCGAGAAAAATTTTGAGAGCGCAGGACGGCTGCCGAAAGTCTGCGTAAAAACGCCCCCCGGGCCTAAAGTTTCACCGTGCAAAATTCCCGGTGATGTTATTATGAAACTAGAATACATTTCGCAGATTCTGAAACTTACTGCGATAGTTAGACTCTTTTAGTTGCTTGGGAATCGTCGTTTGAAGATGGGCCTGTGAAACTGCGAGAAAAATTTTGAGAGCGCAGGACGGCTGCCGAAAGTCTGCGTAAAAACGCCCCCCGGGCCTAAAGTTTCACCGTGCAAAATTCCCGGTGATGTTATTATGAAACTAGAATACATTTCGCAGATTCTGAAAGTTATTGCGATAGTTAGACTCTTTTAGTTGCTTGGGAATCGTCGTTTGAAGATGGGCATGTGAAACTGCGGAAAAATTTTGAGAGCGCAGGACGGCTGCCGAAAGTCCGCGTAAAAACGCCCCCCGGGCCCAAAGTTTCACCGTGCAAAATTCCCGGTGATGTTATTATGAAACTAGAATACATTTCGCAGATTCTGAAACTTACTGCGATAGTTACACTCTTTTAGTTGCTTGGGAATCGTCGTTTGAAGATGGGCATGTGAAACTGCGAGAAAAATTTTGAGAGCGCAGGACGGCTGCCGAAAGTCTGCGTAAAAACGCCCCCCGGGCCTAAAGTTTCACCGTGCAAAATTCCCGGTGATGTTATTATGAAACTAGAATACATTTCGCAGATTCTGAAAGTTATTGCGATAGTTAGACTCTTTTAGTTGCTTGGGAATCGTCGTTTGAAGATGGGCATGTGAAACTGCGAGAAAAATTTTGAGAGCGCAGGACGGCTGCCGAAAGTCCGCGTATAAACGCCCCCCGGGCCCAAAGTTTCACCGTGCAAAATTTCCGGTGCGGTTATTATGAAACTAGAATATATTCCGCAGATTCTGAAACTTACTGCGATAGTTAGACTCTTTTAGTTGCTTGGGAATCGTCGTTTGAAGATGGGCATGTGAAACTGCGAAAAAAATTTTGAGAGCGCAGGACGGCTGCCGAAAGTCCGCGTAAAAACGCCCCCCGGGCCCAAAGTTTCACCGTGCAAAATTTCCGGTGCGGTTATTATGAAACTAGAATATATTCCGCAGATTCTGAAACTTACTGCGATAGTTAGACTCTTTTAGTTGCTTGGGAATCGTCGTTTGAAGATGGGCATGTGAAACTGCGAGAAAAATTTTGAGAGCGCAGGACGGCTGCCGAAAGTCTGCGTAAAAACGCCCCCCGGGCCTAAAGTTTCACCGTGCAAAATTCCCGGTGATATTATTATGAAACTAGAATACATTTCGCAGATTCTGAAACTTACTGCGATAGTTAGACTCTTTTAGTTGCTTGGGAATCGTCGTTTGAAGATGGGCATGTGAAACTGCGAGAAAAATGTTGAGAGCGCAGGACGGCTGCCGAAAGTCTGCGTAAAAACGCCCCCCGGGCCTAAAGTTTCACCGTGCAAAATTCCCGGTGATGTTATTATGAAACTAGAATACATTTCGCAGATTCTGAAAGTTATTGCGATAGTTAGACTCTTTTAGTTGCTTGGGAATCGTCGTTTGAAGATGGGCATGTGAAACTGCGAGAAAAATTTTGAGAGCGCAGGACGGCTGCCGAAAGTCCGCGTAAAAACGCCCCCCGGGCCCAAAGTTTCACCGTGCAAAATTTCCGGTGCGGTTATTATGAAACTAGAATATATTCCGCAGATTCTGAAACTTACTGCGATAGTTAGACTCTTTTAGTTGCTTGGGAATCGTCGTTTGAAGATGGGCATGTGAAACTGCGAAAAAAATTTTGAGAGCGCAGGACGGCTGCCGAAAGTCCGCGTAAAAACGCCCCCCGGGCCCAAAGTTTCACCGTGCAAAATTTCCGGTGCGGTTATTATGAAACTAGAATATATTCCGCAGATTCTGAAACTTACTGCGATAGTTAGACTCTTTTAGTTGCTTGGGAATCGTCGTTTGAAGATGGGCATGTGAAACTGCGAGAAAAATTTTGAGAGCGCAGGACGGCTGCCGAAAGTCTGCGTAAAAACGCCCCCCGGGCCTAAAGTTTCACCGTGCAAAATTCCCGGTGATGTTATTATGAAACTAGAATACATTTCGCAGATTCTGAAACTTACTGCGATAGTTAGACTCTTTTAGTTGCTTGGGAATCGTCGTTTGAAGATGGGCATGTGAAACTGCGAAAAAAATTTTGAGAGCGCAGGACGGCTGCCGAAAGTCCGCGTAAAAACGCCCCCCGGGCCCAAAGTTTCACCGTGCAAAATTTCCGGTGCGGTTATTATGAAACTAGAATATATTCCGCAGATTCTGAAACTTACTGCGATAGTTAGACTCTTTTAGTTGCTTGGGAATCGTCGTTTGAAGATGGGCATGTGAAACTGCGAGAAAAATTTTGAGAGCGCAGGACGGCTGCCGAAAGTCTGCGTAAAAACGCCCCCCGGGCCTAAGGTTTCACCGTGCAAAATTCCCGGTGATGTTATTATGAAACTAGAATACATTTCGCAGATTCTGAAACTTACTGCGATAGTTAGACTCTTTTAGTTGCTTGGGAATCGTCGTTTGAAGATGGGCATGTGAAACTGCGAGAAAAATTTTGAGAGCGCAGGACGGCTGCCGAAAGTCTGCGTAAAAACGCCCCCCGGGCCTAAAGTTTCACCGTGCAAAATTCCCGGTGATGTTATTATGAAACTAGAATACATTTCGCAGATTCTGAAAGTTATTGCGATAGTTAGACTCTTTTAGTTGCTTGGGAATCGTCGTTTGAAGATGGGCATGTGAAACTGCGAGAAAAATTTTGAGAGCGCAGGACGGCTGCCGAAAGTCCGCGTAAAAACGCCCCCCGGGCCCAAAGTTTCACCGTGCAAAATTTCCGGTGCGGTTATTATGAAACTAGAATATATTCCGCAGATTCTGAAACTTACTGCGATAGTTAGACTCTTTTAGTTGCTTGGGAATCGTCGTTTGAAGATGGGCATGTGAAACTGCGAGAAAAATTTTGAGAGCGCAGGACGGCTGCCGAAAGTCTGCGTAAAAACGCCCCCCGGGCCTAAAGTTTCACCGTGCAAAATTCCCGGTGATGTTATTATGAAACTAGAATACATTTCGCAGATTCTGAAACTTACTGCGATAGTTAGACTCTTTTAGTTGCTTGGGAATCGTCGTTTGAAGATGGGCATGTGAAACTGCGAAAAAAATTTTGAGAGCGCAGGACGGCTGCCGAAAGTCCGCGTAAAAACGCCCCCCGGGCCCAAAGTTTCACCGTGCAAAATTCGCGGTGATGTTATTATGAAACTAGAATACATTTCGCAGATTCTGAAACTTACTGCGATAGTTAGGACTCTTTTAGTTGCTTGGGAATCGTCGTTTGAAGATGGGCATGTGAAACTGCGAGAAAAATTTTGAGAGCGCAGGACGGCTGCCGAAAGTCTGCGTAAAAACGCCCCCCGGCCTAAAGTTTCACCGTGCAAAATTCCCGGTGATGTTATTATGAAACTAGAATACATTTCGCAGATTCTGAAAGTTATTGCGATAGTTAGACTCTTTTAGTTGCTTGGGAATCGTCGTTTGAAGATGGGACATGTGAAACTGCGAGAAAAATTTTGAGAGCGCAGGACGGCTGCCGAAAGTCTGCGTAAAAACGCCCCCCGGGCCTAAAGTTTCACCGTGCAAAATTTCCGGTGCGGTTATTATGAAACTAGAATACATTTCGCAGATTCTGAAAGTTATTGCGATAGTTAGACTCTTTTTAGTTGCTTGGGAATCGTCGTTTGAAGATGGGCATGTGAAACTGCGAGAAAAATTTTGAGAGCGCAGGACGGCTGCCGAAAGTCCGCGTAAAAACGCCCCCCGGGCCCAAAGTTTCACCGTGCAAAATTTCCGGTGCGGTTATTATGAAACTAGAATATATTCCGCAGATTCTGAAACTTACTGCGATAGTTAGACTCTTTAGTTGCTTGGGAATCGTCGTTTGAAGATGGGCATGTGAAACTGCGAGAAAAATTTTGAGAGCGCAGGACGGCTGCCGAAAGTCTGCGTAAAAACGCCCCCCGGGCCTAAAGTTTCACCGTGCAAAATTCCCGGTGATGTTATTATGAAACTAGAATACATTTCGCAGATTCTGAAACTTACTGCAATAGTTAGACTCTTTTAGTTGCTTGGGAATCGTCGTTTGAAGATGGGCATGTGAAACTGCGAGAAAAATTTGAGAGCGCAGGACGGCTGCCGAAAGTCTGCGTAAAAACGCCCCCCGGGCCTAAAGTTTCACCGTGCAAAATTCCCGGTGATGTTATTATGAAACTAGATTACATTTCGCAGATTCTGAAAGTTATTGCGATAGTTAGACTCTTTTAGTTGCTTGGGAATCGTCGTTTGAAGATGGGCATGTGAAACTGCGAGAAAAATTTTGAGAGCGCAGGACGGCTGCCGAAAGTCCGCGTAAAAACGCCCCCCGGGCCCAAAGTTTCACCGTGCAAAATTTCCGGTGCGGTTATTATGAAACTAGAATATATTCCGCAGATTCTGAAACTTACTGCGATAGTTAGACTCTTTTAGTTGCTTGGGAATCGTCGTTTGAAGATGGGCATGTGAAACTGCGAAAAAATTTTGAGAGCGCAGGACGGCTGCCGAAAGTCCGCGTAAAAACGCCCCCGGGCCCAAAGTTTCACCGTGCAAAATTTCCGGTGCGGTTATTATGAAACTAGAATATATTCCGCAGATTCTGAAACTTACTGCGATAGTTAGACTCTTTTAGTTGCTTGGGAATCGTCGTTTGAAGATGGGCATGTGAAACTGCGAGAAAAATTTTGAGAGCGCAGGACGGCTGCCGAAAGTCTGCGTAAAAACGCCCCCCGGGCCTAAAGTTTCACCGTGCAAAATTCCCGGTGATGTTATTATGAAACTAGAATACATTTCGCAGATTCTGAAACTTACTGCGATAGTTAGACTCTTTTAGTTGCTTGGGAATCGTCGTTTGAAGATGGGCATGTGAAACTGCGAGAAAAATTTTGAGAGCGCAGGACGGCTGCCGAAAGTCTGCGTAAAAACGCCCCCCGGGCCTAAAGTTTCACCGTGCAAAATTCCCGGTGATGTTATTATGAAACTAGAATACATTTCGCAGATTCTGAAAGTTATTGCGATAGTTAGACTCTTTTAGTTGCTTGGGAATCGTCGTTTGAAGATGGGCATGTGAAACTGCGAGAAAAATTTTAAGAGCGCAGGGACGGGCTGCCGAAAGTCCGCGTAAAAACGCCCCCCGGGCCCAAAGTTTCACCGTGCAAAATTTCCGGTGCGGTTATTATGAAACTAGAATATATTCCGCAGATTCTGAAACTTACTGCGATAGTTAGACTCTTTTAGTTGCTTGGGAATCGTCGTTTGAAGATGGGCATGTGAAACTGCGAAAAAAATTTTTGAGAGCGCAGGACGGCTGCCGAAAGTCCGCGTAAAACGCCCCCCGGGCCCAAAGTTTCACCGTGCAAAATTTCCGGTGCGGTTATTATGAAACTAGAATATATTCCGCAGATTCTGAAACTTACTGCGATAGTTAGACTCTTTTAGTTGCTTGGGAATCGTCGTTTGAAGATGGGCATGTGAAACTGCGAGAAAAATTTTGAGAGCGCAGGACGGCTGCCGAAAGTCTGCGTAAAAACGCCCCCCGGGCCTGAAGTTTCACCGTGCAAAATTCCCGGTGATGTTATTATGAAACTAGAATACATTTCTCAGATTCTGAAACTTACTGCGATAGTTAGACTCTTTTAGTTGCTTGGGAATCGTCGTTTGAAGATGGGCATGTGAAACTGCGAGAAAAATTTTGAGAGCGCAGGACGGCTGCCGAAAGTCTGCGTAAAAACGCCCCCCGGGCCTAAAGTTTCACCGTGCAAAATTCCCGGTGATGTTATTATGAAACTAGAATACATTTCGCAGATTCTGAAAGTTATTGCGATAGTTAGACTCTTTTAGTTGCTTGGGAATCGTCGTTTGAAGATGGGCATGTGAAACTGCGAGAAAAATTTTGAGAGCGCAGGACGGCTGCCGAAAGTCCGCGTAAAAACGCCCCCCGGGCCCAAAGTTTCACCGTGCAAAATTTCCGGTGCGGTTATTATGAAACTAGAATATATTCCGCAGATTCTGAAACTTACTGCGATAGTTAGACTCTTTTAGTTGCTTGGGAATCGTCGTTTGAAGATGGGCATGTGAAACTGCGAAAAAAATTTTGAGAGCGCAGGACGGCTGCCGAAAGTCCGCGTAAAAACGCCCCCCGGGCCCAAAGTTTCACCGTGCAAAATTTCCGGTGCGGTTATTATGAAACTAGAATATATTCCGCAGATTCTGAAACTTACTGCGATAGTTAGACTCTTTTAGTTGCTTGGGAATCGTCGTTTGAAGATGGGCATGTGAAACTGCGAGAAAAATTTTGAGAGCGCAGGACGGCTGCCGAAAGTCTGCGTAAAAACGCCCCCCGGGCCTAAAGTTTCACCGTGCAAAATTCCCGGTGATGTTATTATGAAACTAGAATACATTTCGCAGATTCTGAAACTTACTGCGATAGTTAGACTCTTTTAGTTGCTTGGGAATCGTCGTTTGAAGATGGGCATGTGAAACTGCGAGAAAAATTTTGAGAGCGCAGGACGGCTGCCGAAAGTCTGCGTAAAAACGCCCCCCGGGCCTAAAGTTTCACCGTGCAAAATTCCCGGTGATGTTATTATGAAACTAGAATACATTTCGCAGATTCTGAAAGTTATTGCGATAGTTAGACTCTTTTAGTTGCTTGGGAATCGTCGTTTGAAGATGGGCATGTGAAACTGCGAGAAAAATTTTGAGAGCGCAGGACGGCTGCCGAAAGTCCGCGTAAAAACGCCCCCCGGGCCCAAAGTTTCACCGTGCAAAATTTCCGGTGCGGTTATTATGAAACTAGAATATATTCCGCAGATTCTGAAACTTACTGCGATAGTTAGACTCTTTTAGTTGCTTGGGAATCGTCGTTTGAAGATGGGCATGTGAAACTGCGAAAAAAATTTTGAGAGCGCAGGACGGCTGCCGAAAGTCCGCGTAAAAACGCCCCCCGGGCCCAAAGTTTCACCGTGCAAAATTTCCGGTGCGGTTATTATGAAACTAGAATATATTCCGCAGATTCTGAAACTTACTGCGATAGTTAGACTCTTTTAGTTGCTTGGGAATCGTCGTTTGAAGATGGGCATGTGAAACTGCGAGAAAAATTTTGAGAGCGCAGGACGGCTGCCGAAAGTCCGCGTAAAAACGCCCCCCGGGCCCAAAGTTTCACCGTGCAAAATTTCCGGTGCGGTTATTATGAAACTAGAATATATTCCGCAGATTCTGAAACTTACTGCGATAGTTAGACTCTTTTAGTTGCTTGGGAATCGTCGTTTGAAGATGGGCATGTGAAACTGCGAGAAAAATTTTGAGAGCGCAGGACGGCTGCCGAAAGTCTGCGTAAAAACGCCCCCCGGGCCTAAAGTTTCACCGTGCAAAATTCCCGGTGATGTTATTATGAAACTAGAATACATTTCGCAGATTCTGAAACTTACTGCGATAGTTAGACTCTTTTAGTTGCTTGGGAATCGTCGTTTGAAGATGGGCATGTGAAACTGCGAGAAAAATTTTGAGAGCGCAGGACGGCTGCCGAAAGTCTGCGTAAAAACGCCCCCCGGGCCTAAAGTTTCACCGTGCAAAATTTCCGGTGCGGTTATTATGAAACTAGAATATATTCCGCAGATTCTGAAACTTACTGCGATAGTTAGACTCTTTTAGTTGCTTGGGAATCGTCGTTTGAAGATGGGCATGTGAAACTGCGAGAAAAATTTTGAGAGCGCAGGACGGCTGCCGAAAGTCTGCGTAAAAACGCCCCCCGGGCCTAAAGTTTCACCGTGCAAAATTCCCGGTGATGTTATTATGAAACTAGAATACATTTCGCAGATTCTGAAACTTACTGCGATAGTTAGACTCTTTTAGTTGCTTGGGAATCGTCGTTTGAAGATGGGCATGTGAAACTGCGAGAAAAATTTTGAGAGCGCAGGACGGCTGCCGAAAGTCTGCGTAAAAACGCCCCCCGGGCCTAAAGTTTCACCGTGCAAAATTCCCGGTGATGTTATTATGAAACTAGAATACATTTCGCAGATTCTGAAAGTTATTGCGATAGTTAGACTCTTTTAGTTGCTTGGGAATCGTCGTTTGAAGATGGGCATGTGAAACTGCGAGAAAAATTTTGAGAGCGCAGGACGGCTGCCGAAAGTCCGCGTAAAAACGCCCCCCGGGCCCAAAGTTTCACCGTGCAAAATTTCCGGTGCGGTTATTATGAAACTAGAATATATTCCGCAGATTCTGAAACTTACTGCGATAGTTAGACTCTTTTAGTTGCTTGGGAATCGTCGTTTGAAGATGGGCATGTGAAACTGCGAAAAAAATTTTGAGAGCGCAGGACGGCTGCCGAAAGTCCGCGTAAAAACGCCCCCCGGGCCCAAAGTTTCACCGTGCAAAATTTCCGGTGCGGTTATTATGAAACTAGAATATATTCCGCAGATTCTGAAACTTACTGCGATAGTTAGACTCTTTTAGTTGCTTGGGAATCGTCGTTTGAAGATGGGCATGTGAAACTGCGAGAAAAATTTTGAGAGCGCAGGACGGCTGCCGAAAGTCTGCGTAAAAACGCCCCCCGGGCCTAAAGTTTCACCGTGCAAAATTCCCGGTGATGTTATTATGAAACTAGAATACATTTCGCAGATTCTGAAACTTACTGCGATAGTTAGACTCTTTTAGTTGCTTGGGAATCGTCGTTTGAAGATGGGCATGTGAAACTGCGAGAAAAATTTTGAGAGCGCAGGACGGCTGCCGAAAGTCTGCGTAAAAACGCCCCCCGGGCCTAAAGTTTCACCGTGCAAAATTCCCGGTGATGTTATTATGAAACTAGAATACATTTCGCAGATTCTGAAAGTTATTGCGATAGTTAGACTCTTTTAGTTGCTTGGGAATCGTCGTTTGAAGATGGGCATGTGAAACTGCGAGAAAAATTTTGAGAGCGCAGGACGGCTGCCGAAAGTCCGCGTAAAAACGCCCCCCGGGCCCAAAGTTTCACCGTGCAAAATTTCCGGTGCGGTTATTATGAAACTAGAATATATTCCGCAGATTCTGAAACTTACTGCGATAGTTAGACTCTTTTAGTTGCTTGGGAATCGTCGTTTGAAGATGGGCATGTGAAACTGCGAAAAAAATTTTGAGAGCGCAGGACGGCTGCCGAAAGTCCGCGTAAAAACGCCCCCCGGGCCCAAAGTTTCACCGTGCAAAATTTCCGGTGCGGTTATTATGAAACTAGAATATATTCCGCAGATTCTGAAACTTACTGCGATAGTTAGACTCTTTTAGTTGCTTGGGAATCGTCGTTTGAAGATGGGCATGTGAAACTGCGAGAAAAATTTTGAGAGCGCAGGACGGCTGCCGAAAGTCTGCGTAAAAACGCCCCCCGGGCCTAAAGTTTCACCGTGCAAAATTCCCGGTGATGTTATTATGAAACTAGAATACATTTCGCAGATTCTGAAACTTACTGCGATAGTTAGACTCTTTTAGTTGCTTGGGAATCGTCGTTTGAAGATGGGCATGTGAAACTGCGAGAAAAATTTTGAGAGCGCAGGACGGCTGCCGAAAGTCTGCGTAAAAACGCCCCCCGGGCCTAAAGTTTCACCGTGCAAAATTCCCGGTGATGTTATTATGAAACTAGAATACATTTCGCAGATTCTGAAAGTTATTGCGATAGTTAGACTCTTTTAGTTGCTTGGGAATCGTCGTTTGAAGATGGGCATGTGAAACTGCGAGAAAAATTTTGAGAGCGCAGGACGGCTGCCGAAAGTCCGCGTAAAAACGCCCCCCGGGCCCAAAGTTTCACCGTGCAAAATTTCCGGTGCGGTTATTATGAAACTAGAATATATTCCGCAGATTCTGAAACTTACTGCGATAGTTAGACTCTTTTAGTTGCTTGGGAATCGTCGTTTGAAGATGGGCATGTGAAACTGCGAAAAAAATTTTGAGAGCGCAGGACGGCTGCCGAAAGTCCGCGTAAAAACGCCCCCCGGGCCCAAAGTTTCACCGTGCAAAATTTCCGGTGCGGTTATTATGAAACTAGAATATATTCCGCAGATTCTGAAACTTACTGCGATAGTTAGACTCTTTTAGTTGCTTGGGAATCGTCGTTTGAAGATGGGCATGTGAAACTGCGAGAAAAATTTTGAGAGCGCAGGACGGCTGCCGAAAGTCTGCGTAAAAACGCCCCCCGGGCCTAAAGTTTCACCGTGCAAAATTCCCGGTGATGTTATTATGAAACTAGAATACATTTCGCAGATTCTGAAACTTACTGCGATAGTTAGACTCTTTTAGTTGCTTGGGAATCGTCGTTTGAAGATGGGCATGTGAAACTGCGAGAAAAATTTTGAGAGCGCAGGACGGCTGCCGAAAGTCTGCGTAAAAACGCCCCCCGGGCCTAAAGTTTCACCGTGCAAAATTCCCGGTGATGTTATTATGAAACTAGAATACATTTCGCAGATTCTGAAAGTTATTGCGATAGTTAGACTCTTTTAGTTGCTTGGGAATCGTCGTTTGAAGATGGGCATGTGAAACTGCGAGAAAAATTTTGAGAGCGCAGGACGGCTGCCGAAAGTCCGCGTAAAAACGCCCCCCGGGCCCAAAGTTTCACCGTGCAAAATTTCCGGTGCGGTTATTATGAAACTAGAATATATTCCGCAGATTCTGAAACTTACTGCGATAGTTAGACTCTTTTAGTTGCTTGGGAATCGTCGTTTGAAGATGGGCATGTGAAACTGCGAAAAAAATTTTGAGAGCGCAGGACGGCTGCCGAAAGTCCGCGTAAAAACGCCCCCCGGGCCCAAAGTTTCACCGTGCAAAATTTCCGGTGCGGTTATTATGAAACTAGAATATATTCCGCAGATTCTGAAACTTACTGCGATAGTTAGACTCTTTTAGTTGCTTGGGAATCGTCGTTTGAAGATGGGCATGTGAAACTGCGAGAAAAATTTTGAGAGCGCAGGACGGCTGCCGAAAGTCTGCGTAAAAACGCCCCCCGGGCCTAAAGTTTCACCGTGCAAAATTCCCGGTGATGTTATTATGAAACTAGAATACATTTCGCAGATTCTGAAACTTACTGCGATAGTTAGACTCTTTTAGTTGCTTGGGAATCGTCGTTTGAAGATGGGCATGTGAAACTGCGAGAAAAATTTTGAGAGCGCAGGACGGCTGCCGAAAGTCTGCGTAAAAACGCCCCCCGGGCCTAAAGTTTCACCGTGCAAAATTCCCGGTGATGTTATTATGAAACTAGAATACATTTCGCAGATTCTGAAAGTTATTGCGATAGTTAGACTCTTTTAGTTGCTTGGGAATCGTCGTTTGAAGATGGGCATGTGAAACTGCGAGAAAAATTTTGAGAGCGCAGGACGGCTGCCGAAAGTCCGCGTAAAAACGCCCCCCTGCCCAAAGTTTCACCGTGCAAAATTTCCGGTGCGGTTATTATGAAACTAGAATATATTCCGCAGATTCTGAAACTTACTGCGATAGTTAGACTCTTTTAGTTGCTTGGGAATCGTCGTTTGAAGATGGGCATGTGAAACTGCGAAAAAAATTTTGAGAGCGCAGGACGGCTGCCGAAAGTCCGCGTAAAAACGCCCCCCGGGCCCAAAGTTTCACCGTGCAAAATTTCCGGTGCGGTTATTATGAAACTAGAATATATTCCGCAGATTCTGAAACTTACTGCGATAGTTAGACTCTTTTAGTTGCTTGGGAATCGTCGTTTGAAGATGGGCATGTGAAACTGCGAGAAAAATTTTGAGAGCGCAGGACGGCTGCCGAAAGTCTGCGTAAAAACGCCCCCCGGGCCTAAAGTTTCACCGTGCAAAATTCCCGGTGATGTTATTATGAAACTAGAATACATTCGCAGATTCTGAAACTTACTGCGATAGTTAGACTCTTTTAGTTGCTTGGAATCGTCGTTTGAAGATGGGCATGTGAAACTGCGAGAAAAATTTGAGAGCGCAGGACGGCTGCCGAAAGTCTGCGTAAAAACGCCCCCCGGGCCTAAAGTTTCACCGTGCAAAATTCCCGGTGATGTTATTATGAAACTAGAATACATTTCGCAGATTCTGAAAGTTATTGCGATAGTTAGACTCTTTTAGTTGCTTGGGAATCGTCGTTTGAAGATGGGCATGTGAAACTGCGAGAAAAATTTTGAGAGCGCAGGACGGCTGCCGAAAGTCCGCGTAAAAACGCCCCCCTGCCCAAAGTTTCACCGTGCAAAATTTCCGGTGCGGTTATTATGAAACTAGAATATATTCCGCAGATTCTGAAACTTACTGCGATAGTTAGACTCTTTTAGTTGCTTGGGAATCGTCGTTTGAAGATGGGCATGTGAAACTGCGAAAAAAATTTTGAGAGCGCAGGACGGCTGCCGAAAGTCCGCGTAAAAACGCCCCCCGGGCCCAAAGTTTCACCGTGCAAAATTTTCCGGTGCGGTTATTATGAAACTAGAATATATTCCGCAGATTCTGAAACTTACTGCGATAGTTAGACTCTTTTAGTTGCTTGGGAATCGTCGTTTGAAGATGGGCATGTGAAACTGCGAGAAAAATTTTGAGAGCGCAGGACGGCTGCCGAAAGTCTGCGTAAAACGCCCCCCGGGCCTAAAGTTTCACCGTGCAAAATTCCCGGTGATGTTATTATGAAACTAGAATACATTTCGCAGATTCTGAAACTTACTGCGATAGTTAGACTCTTTTAGTTGCTTGGGAATCGTCGTTTGAAGATGGGCATGTGAAACTGCGAGAAAAATTTTGAGAGCGCAGGACGGCTGCCGAAAGTCTGCGTAAAAACGCCCCCCGGGCCTAAAGTTTCACCGTGCAAATTCCCGGTTGATGTTATTATGAAACTAGAATACATTTCGCAGATTCTGAAAGTTATTGCGATAGTTAGACTCTTTTAGTTGCTTGGGAATCGTCGTTTGAAGATGGGCATGTGAAACTGCGAGAAAAATTTTGAGAGCGCAGGACGGCTGCCGAAAGTCCGCGTAAAAACGCCCCCCGGGCCCAAAGTTTCACCGTGCAAAATTTCCGGTGCGGTTATTATGAAACTAGAATATATTCCGCAGATTCTGAAACTTACTGCGATAGTTAGACTCTTTTAGTTGCTTGGGAATCGTCGTTTGAAGATGGGCATGTGAAACTGCGAAACAAATTTTGAGAGCGCAGGACGGCTGCCGAAAGTCCGCGTAAAAACGCCCCCCGGGCCCAAAGTTTCACCGTGCAAAATTTCCGGTGCGGTTATTATGAAACTAGAATATATTCCGCAGATTCTGAAACTTACTGCGATAGTTAGACTCTTTTAGTTGCTTGGGAATCGTCGTTTGAAGATGGGCATGTGAAACTGCGAGAAAAATTTTGAGAGCGCAGGACGGCTGCCGAAAGTCCGCGTAAAAACGCCCCCCGGGCCCAAAGTTTCACCGTGCAAAATTTCCGGTGCGGTTATTATGAAACTAGAATATATTCCGCAGATTCTGAAACTTACTGCGATAGTTAGACTCTTTTAGTTGCTTGGGAATCGTCGTTTGAAGATGGGCATGTGAAACTGCGAGAAAAATTTTGAGAGCGCAGGACGGCTGCCGAAAGTCTGCGTAAAAACGCTCCCCGGGCCTAAAGTTTCACCGTGCAAAATTCCCGGTGATGTTATTATGAAACTAGAATACATTTCGCAGATTCTGAAACTTACTGCGATAGTTAGACTCTTTTAGTTGCTTGGGAATCGTCGTTTGAAGATGGGCATGTGAAACTGCGAGAAAAATTTTGAGAGCGCAGGACGGCTGCCGAAAGTCTGCGTAAAAACGCCCCCCGGGCCTAAAGTTTCACCGTGCAGAATTCCCGGTGATGTTATTATGAAACTAGAATACATTTCGCAGATTCTGAAAGTTATTGCGATAGTTAGACTCTTTTAGTTGCTTGGGAATCGTCGTTTGAAGATGGGCATGTGAAACTGCGAGAAAAATTTTGAGAGCGCAGGACGGCTGCCGAAAGTCCGCGTAAAAACGCCCCCCGGGCCCAAAGTTTCACCGTGCAAAATTTCCGGTGCGGTTATTATGAAACTAGAATATATTCCGCAGATTCTGAAACTTACTGCGATAGTTAGACTCTTTTAGTTGCTTGGGAATCGTCGTTTGAAGATGGGCATGTGAAACTGCGAAAAAAATTTTGAGAGCGCAGGACGGCTGCCGAAAGTCCGCGTAAAAACGCCCCCCGGGCCCAAAGTTTCACCGTGCAAAATTTCCGGTGCGGTTATTATGAAACTAGAATATATTCCGCAGATTCTGAAACTTACTGCGATAGTTAGACTCTTTTAGTTGCTTGGGAATCGTCGTTTGAAGATGGGCATGTGAAACTGCGAGAAAAATTTTGAGAGCGCAGGACGGCTGCCGAAAGTCTGCGTAAAAACGCCCCCCGGGCCTAAAGTTTCACCGTGCAAAATTCCCGGTGATGTTATTATGAAACTAGAATACATTTCGCAGATTCTGAAACTTACTGCGATAGTTAGACTCTTTTAGTTGCTTGGGAATCGTCGTTTGAAGATGGGCATGTGAAACTGCGAGAAAAATTTTGAGAGCGCAGGACGGCTGCCGAAAGTCTGCGTAAAAACGCCCCCCGGGCCTAAAGTTTCACCGTGCAAAATTCCCGGTGATGTTATTATGAAACTAGAATACATTTCGCAGATTCTGAAAGTTATTGCGATAGTTAGACTCTTTTAGTTGCTTGGGAATCGTCGTTTGAAGATGGGCATGTGAAACTGCGAGAAAAATTTTGAGAGCGCAGGACGGCTGCCGAAAGTCCGCGTAAAAACGCCCCCCGGGCCCAAAGTTTCACCGTGCAAAATTTCCGGTGCGGTTATTATGAAACTAGAATATATTCCGCAGATTCTGAAACTTACTGCGATAGTTAGACTCTTTTAGTTGCTTGGGAATCGTCGTTTGAAGATGGGCATGTGAAACTGCGAAAAAAATTTTGAGAGCGCAGGACGGCTGCCGAAAGTCCGCGTAAAAACGCCCCCCGGGCCCAAAGTTTCAATGTGCAAAATTTCCGGTGCGGTTATTATGAAACTAGAATATATTCCGCAGATTCTGAAACTTACTGCGATAGTTAGACTCTTTTAGTTGCTTGGGAATCGTCGTTTGAAGATGGGCATGTGAAACTGCGAGAAAAATTTTGAGAGCGCAGGACGGCTGCCGAAAGTCTGCGTAAAAACGCCCCCCGGGCCTAAAGTTTCACCGTGCAAAATTCCCGGTGATGTTATTATGAAACTAGAATACATTTCGCAGATTCTGAAACTTACTGCGATAGTTAGACTCTTTTAGTTGCTTGGGAATCGTCGTTTGAAGATGGGCATGTGAAACTGCGAGAAAAATTTTGAGAGCGCAGGACGGCTGCCGAAAGTCTGCGTAAAAACGCCCCCCGGGCCTAAAGTTTCACCGTGCAAAATTCCCGGTGATGTTATTATGAAACTAGAATACATTTCGCAGATTCTGAAAGTTATTGCGATAGTTAGACTCTTTTAGTTGCTTGGGAATCGTCGTTTGAAGATGGGCATGTGAAATTGCGAGAAAAATTTTGAGAGCGCAGGACGGCTGCCGAAAGTCCGCGTAAAAACGCCCCCCGGGCCCAAAGTTTCACCGTGCAAAATTTCCGGTGCGGTTATTATGAAACTAGAATATATTCCGCAGATTCTGAAACTTACTGCGATAGTTAGACTCTTTTAGTTGCTTGGGAATCGTCGTTTGAAGATGGGCATGTGAAACTGCGAAAAAAATTTTGAGAGCGCAGGACGGCTGCCGAAAGTCCGCGTAAAAACGCCCCCCGGGCCCAAAGTTTCACCGTGCAAAATTTCCGGTGCGGTTATTATGAAACTAGAATATATTCCGCAGATTCTGAAACTTACTGCGATAGTTAGACTCTTTTAGTTGCTTGGGAATCGTCGTTTGAAGATGGGCATGTGAAACTGCGAGAAAAATTTTGAGAGCGCAGGACGGCTGCCGAAAGTCTGCGTAAAAACGCCCCCCGGGCCTAAAGTTTCACCGTGCAAAATTCCCGGTGATGTTATTATGAAACTAGAATACATTTCGCAGATTCTGAAACTTACTGCGATAGTTAGACTCTTTTAGTTGCTTGGGAATCGTCGTTTGAAGATGGGCATGTGAAACTGCGAGAAAAATTTTGAGAGCGCAGGACGGCTGCCGAAAGTCTGCGTAAAAACGCCCCCCGGGCCTAAAGTTTCACCGTGCAAAATTCCCGGTGATGTTATTATGAAACTAGAATACATTTCGCAGATTCTGAAAGTTATTGCGATAGTTAGACTCTTTTAGTTGCTTGGGAATCGTCGTTTGAAGATGGGCATGTGAAACTGCGAGAAAAATTTTGAGAGCGCAGGACGGCTGCCGAAAGTCCGCGTAAAAACGCCCCCCTGCCCAAAGTTTCACCGTGCAAAATTTCCGGTGCGGTTATTATGAAACTAGAATATATTCCGCAGATTCTGAAACTTACTGCGATAGTTAGACTCTTTTAGTTGCTTGGGAATCGTCGTTTGAAGATGGGCATGTGAAACTGCGAAAAAAATTTTGAGAGCGCAGGACGGCTGCCGAAAGTCCGCGTAAAAACGCCCCCCGGGCCCAAAGTTTCACCGTGCAAAATTTCCGGTGCGGTTATTATGAAACTAGAATATATTCCGCAGATTCTGAAACTTACTGCGATAGTTAGACTCTTTTAGTTGCTTGGGAATCGTCGTTTGAAGATGGGCATGTGAAACTGCGAGAAAAATTTTGAGAGCGCAGGACGGCTGCCGAAAGTCTGCGTAAAAACGCCCCCCGGGCCTAAAGTTTCACCGTGCAAAATTCCCGGTGATGTTATTATGAAACTAGAATACATTTCGCAGATTCTGAAACTTACTGCGATAGTTAGACTCTTTTAGTTGCTTGGGAATCGTCGTTTGAAGATGGGCATGTGAAACTGCGAGAAAAATTTTGAGAGCGCAGGACGGCTGCCGAAAGTCTGCGTAAAAACGCCCCCCGGGCCTAAAGTTTCACCGTGCAAAATTCCCGGTGATGTTATTATGAAACTAGAATACATTTCGCAGATTCTGAAAGTTATTGCGATAGTTAGACTCTTTTAGTTGCTTGGGAATCGTCGTTTGAAGATGGGCATGTGAAACTGCGAGAAAAATTTTGAGAGCGCAGGACGGCTGCCGAAAGTCCGCGTAAAAACGCCCCCCGGGCCCAAAGTTTCACCGTGCAAAATTTCCGGTGCGGTTATTATGAAACTAGAATATATTCCGCAGATTCTGAAACTTACTGCGATAGTTAGACTCTTTTAGTTGCTTGGGAATCGTCGTTTGAAGATGGGCATGTGAAACTGCGAAAAAAATTTTGAGAGCGCAGGACGGCTGCCGAAAGTCCGCGTAAAAACGCCCCCCGGGCCCAAAGTTTCACCGTGCAAAATTTCCGGTGCGATTATTATGAAACTAGAATATATTCCGCAGATTCTGAAACTTACTGCGATAGTTAGACTCTTTTAGTTGCTTGGGAATCGTCGTTTGAAGATGGGCATGTGAAACTGCGAGAAAAATTTTGAGAGCGCAGGACGGCTGCCGAAAGTCTGCGTAAAAACGCCCCCCGGGCCTAAAGTTTCACCGTGCAAAATTCCCGGTGATGTTATTATGAAACTAGAATACATTTCGCAGATTCTGAAAGTTATTGCGATAGTTAGACTCTTTTAGTTGCTTGGGAATCGTCGTTTGAAGATGGGCATGTGAAACTGCGAGAAAAATTTTGAGAGCGCAGGACGGCTGCCGAAAGTCCGCGTAAAAACGCCCCCCGGGCCTAAAGTTTCACCGTGCAAAATTTCCGGTGCGGTTATTATGAAACTAGAATATATTCCGCAGATTCTGAAACTTACTGCGATAGTTAGACTCTTTTAGTTGCTTGGGAATCGTCGTTTGAAGATGGGCATGTGAAACTGCGAAAAAAATTTTGAGAGCGCAGGACGGCTGCCGAAAGTCCGCGTAAAAACGCCCCCCGGGCCCAAAGTTTCACCGTGCAAAATTTCCGGTGCGGTTATTATGAAACTAGAATACATTTCGCAGATTCTGAAAGTTATTGCGATAGTTAGACTCTTTTAGTTGCTTGGGAATCGTCGTTTGAAGATGGGCATGTGAAACTGCGAGAAAAATTTTGAGAGCGCAGGACGGCTGCCGAAAGTCCGCGTAAAAACGCCCCCCGGGCCCAAAGTTTCACCGTGCAAAATTTCCGGTGCGGTTATTATGAAACTAGAATATATTCCGCAGATTCTGAAACTTACTGCGATAGTTAGACTCTTTTAGTTGCTTGGGAATCGTCGTTTGAAGATGGGCATGTGAAACTGCGAAAAAAATTTTGAGAGCGCAGGACGGCTGCCGAAAGTCCGCGTAAAAACGCCCCCCGGGCCCAAAGTTTCACCGTGCAAAATTTCCGGTGCGGTTATTATGAAACTAGAATATATTCCGCAGATTCTGAAACTTACTGCGATAGTTAGACTCTTTTAGTTGCTTGGGAATCGTCGTTTGAAGATGGGCATGTGAAACTGCGAGAAAAATTTTGAGAGCGCAGGACGGCTGCCGAAAGTCTGCGTAAAAACGCCCCCCGGGCCTAAAGTTTCACCGTGCAAAATTCCCGGTGATATTATTATGAAACTAGAATACATTTCGCAGATTCTGAAACTTACTGCGATAGTTAGACTCTTTTAGTTGCTTGGGAATCGTCGTTTGAAGATGGGCATGTGAAACTGCGAGAAAAATTTTGAGAGCGCAGGACGGCTGCCGAAAGTCTGCGTAAAAACGCCCCCCGGGCCTAAAGTTTCACCGTGCAAAATTCCCGGTGATGTTATTATGAAACTAGAATACATTTCGCAGATTCTGAAAGTTATTGCGATAGTTAGACTCTTTTAGTTGCTTGGGAATCGTCGTTTGAAGATGGGCATGTGAAACTGCGAGAAAAATTTTGAGAGCGCAGGACGGCTGCCGAAAGTCCGCGTAAAAACGCCCCCCGGGCCCAAAGTTTCACCGTGCAAAATTTCCGGTGCGGTTATTATGAAACTAGAATATATTCCGCAGATTCTGAAACTTACTGCGATAGTTAGACTCTTTTAGTTGCTTGGGAATCGTCGTTTGAAGATGGGCATGTGAAACTGCGAAAAAAATTTTGAGAGCGCAGGACGGCTGCCGAAAGTCCGCGTAAAAACGCCCCCCGGGCCCAAAGTTTCACCGTGCAAAATTTCCGGTGCGGTTATTATGAAACTAGAATATATTCCGCAGATTCTGAAACTTACTGCGATAGTTAGACTCTTTTAGTTGCTTGGGAATCGTCGTTTGAAGATGGGCATGTGAAACTGCGAGAAAAATTTTGAGAGCGCAGGACGGCTGCCGAAAGTCTGCGTAAAAACGCCCCCCGGGCCTAAAGTTTCACCGTGCAAAATTCCCGGTGATGTTATTATGAAACTAGAATACATTTCGCAGATTCTGAAACTTACTGCGATAGTTAGACTCTTTTAGTGTCTTGGGAATCGTCGTTTGAAGATGGGCATGTGAAACTGCGAGAAAAATTTTGAGAGCGCAGGACGGCTGCCGAAAGTCTGCGTAAAAACGCCCCCCGGGCCTAAAGTTTCACCGTGCAAAATTCCCGGTGATGTTATTATGAAACTAGAATACATTTCGCAGATTCTGAAAGTTATTGCGATAGTTAGACTCTTTTAGTTGCTTGGGAATCGTCGTTTGAAGATGGGCATGTGAAACTGCGAGAAAAATTTTGAGAGCGCAGGACGGCTGCCGAAAGTCCGCGTAAAAACGCCCCCCGGGCCCAAAGTTTCACCGTGCAAAATTTCCGGTGCGGTTATTATGAAACTAGAATATATTCCGCAGATTCTGAAACTTACTGCGATAGTTAGACTCTTTTAGTTGCTTGGGAATCGTCGTTTGAAGATGGGCATGTGAAACTGCGAAAAAAATTTTGAGAGCGCAGGACGGCTGCCGAAAGTCCGCGTAAAAACGCCCCCTGGGCCCAAAGTTTCACCGTGCAAAATTTCCGGTGCGGTTATTATGAAACTAGAATATATTCCGCAGATTCTGAAACTTACTGCGATAGTTAGACTCTTTTAGTTGCTTGGGAATCGTCGTTTGAAGATGGGCATGTGAAACTGCGAGAAAAATTTTGAGAGCGCAGGACGGCTGCCGAAAGTCTGCGTAAAAACGCCCCCCGGGCCTAAAGTTTCACCGTGCAAAATTCCCGGTGATGTTATTATGAAACTAGAATACATTTCGCAGATTCTGAAACTTACTGCGATAGTTAGACTCTTTTAGTTGCTTGGGAATCGTCGTTTGAAGATGGGCATGTGAAACTGCGAGAAAAATTTTGAGAGCGCAGGACGGCTGCCGAAAGTCTGCGTAAAAACGCCCCCCGGGCCTAAAGTTTCACCGTGCAAAATTCCCGGTGATGTTATTATGAAACTAGAATACATTTCGCAGATTCTGAAAGTTATTGCGATAGTTAGACTCTTTTAGTTGCTTGGGAATCGTCGTTTGAAGATGGGCATGTGAAACTGCGAGAAAAATTTTGAGAGCGCAGGACGGCTGCCGAAAGTCCGCGTAAAAACGCCCCCCGGGCCCAAAGTTTCACCGTGCAAAATTTCCGGTGCGGTTATTATGAAACTAGAATATATTCCGCAGATTCTGAAACTTACTGCGATAGTTAGACTCTTTTAGTTGCTTGGGAATCGTCGTTTGAAGATGGGCATGTGAAACTGCGAAAAAAATTTTGAGAGCGCAGGACGGCTGCCGAAAGTCCGCGTAAAAACGCCCCCCGGGCCCAAAGTTTCACCGTGCAAAATTTCCGGTGCGGTTATTATGAAACTAGAATATATTCCGCAGATTCTGAAACTTACTGCGATAGTTAGACTCTTTTAGTTGCTTGGGAATCGTCGTTTGAAGATGGGCATGTGAAACTGCGAGAAAAATTTTGAGAGCGCAGGACGGCTGCCGAAAGTCTGCGTAAAAACGCCCCCCGGGCCTAAAGTTTCACCGTGCAAAATTCCCGGTGATGTTATTATGAAACTAGAATACATTTCGCAGATTCTGAAACTTACTGCGATAGTTAGACTCTTTTAGTTGCTTGGGAATCGTCGTTTGAAGATGGGCATGTGAAACTGCGAGAAAAATTTTGAGAGCGCAGGACGGCTGCCGAAAGTCTGCGTAAAAACGCCCCCCGGGCCTAAAGTTTCACCGTGCAAAATTCCCGGTGATGTTATTATGAAACTAGAATACATTTCGCAGATTCTGAAAGTTATTGCGATAGTTAGACTCTTTTAGTTGCTTGGGAATCGTCGTTTGAAGATGGGCATGTGAAACTGCGAGAAAAATTTTGAGAGCGCAGGACGGCTGCCGAAAGTCCGCGTAAAAACGCCCCCCGGGCCCAAAGTTTCACCGTGCAAAATTTCCGGTGCGGTTATTATGAAACTAGAATATATTCCGCAGATTCTGAAACTTACTGCGATAGTTAGACTCTTTTAGTTGCTTGGGAATCGTCGTTTGAAGATGGGCATGTGAAACTGCGAAAAAAATTTTGAGAGCGCAGGACGGCTGCCGAAAGTCCGCGTAAAAACGCCCCCCGGGCCCAAAGTTTCACCGTGCAAAATTTCCGGTGCGGTTATTATGAAACTAGAATATATTCCGCAGATTCTGAAACTTACTGCGATAGTTAGACTCTTTTAGTTGCTTGGGAATCGTCGTTTGAAGATGGGCATGTGAAACTGCGAGAAAAATTTTGAGAGCGCAGGACGGCTGCCGAAAGTCTGCGTAAAAACGCCCCCCGGGCCTAAAGTTTCACCGTGCAAAATTCCCGGTGATGTTATTATGAAACTAGAATACATTTCGCAGATTCTGAAACTTACTGCGATAGTTAGACTCTTTTAGTTGCTTGGGAATCGTCGTTTGAAGATGGGCATGTGAAACTGCGAGAAAAATTTTGAGAGCGCAGGACGGCTGCCGAAAGTCCGCGTAAAAACGCCCCCCGGGCCCAAAGTTTCACCGTGCAAAATTTCCGGTGCGGTTATTATGAAACTAGAATATATTCCGCAGATTCTGAAACTTACTGCGATAGTTAGACTCTTTTAGTTGCTTGGGAATCGTCGTTTGAAGATGGGCATGTGAAACTGCGAGAAAAATTTTGAGAGCGCAGGACGGCTGCCGAAAGTCTGCGTAAAAACGCCCCCCGGGCCTAAAGTTTCACCGTGCAAAATTCCCGGTGATGTTATTATGAAACTAGAATACATTTCGCAGATTCTGAAACTTACTGCGATAGTTAGACTCTTTTAGTTGCTTGGGAATCGTCGTTTGAAGATGGGCATGTGAAACTGCGAGAAAAATTTTGAGAGCGCAGGACGGCTGCCGAAAGTCTGCGTAAAAACGCCCCCCGGGCCTAAAGTTTCACCGTGCAAAATTCCCGGTGATGTTATTATGAAACTAGAATAC
Organism: Salticus scenicus; assembly: GCA_963930645.1. Classification (NCBI taxonomy): domain Eukaryota; kingdom Metazoa; phylum Arthropoda; class Arachnida; order Araneae; family Salticidae; genus Salticus; species Salticus scenicus. Next base: position 47,992 of record CAWVNO010000436.1, read on the forward strand.
ATTTCGCAGATTCTGAAAGTTATTGCGATAGTTAGACTCTTTTAGTTGCTTGGGAATCGTCGTTTGAAGATGGGCATGTGAAACTGCGAGAAAAATTTTGAGAGCGCAGGACGGCTGCCGAAAGTCCGCGTAAAAACGCCCCCCGGGCCCAAAGTTTCACCGTGCAAAATTTCCGGTGCGGTTATTATGAAACTAGAATATATTCCGCAGATTCTGAAACTTACTGCGATAGTTAGACTCTTTTAGTTGCTTGGGAATCGTCGTTTGAAGATGGGCATGTGAAACTGCGAAAAAAATTTTGAGAGCGCAGGACGGCTGCCGAAAGTCCGCGTAAAAACGCCCCCCGGGCCCAAAGTTTCACCGTGCAAAATTTCCGGTGCGGTTATTATGAAACTAGAATATATTCCGCAGATTCTGAAACTTACTGCGATAGTTAGACTCTTTTAGTTGCTTGGGAATCGTCGTTTGAAGATGGGCATGTGAAACTGCGAGAAAAATTTTGAGAGCGCAGGACGGCTGCCGAAAGTCTGCGTAAAAACGCCCCCCGGGCCTAAAGTTTCACCGTGCAAAATTCCCGGTGATGTTATTATGAAACTAGAATACATTTCGCAGATTCTGAAACTTACTGCGATAGTTAGACTCTTTTAGTTGCTTGGGAATCGTCGTTTGAAGATGGGCATGTGAAACTGCGAGAAAAATTTTGAGAGCGCAGGACGGCTGCCGAAAGTCTGCGTAAAACGCCCCCCGGGCCTAAAGTTTCACCGTGCAAAATTCCCGGTGATGTTATTATGAAACTAGAATACATTTCGCAGATTCTGAAAGTTATTGCGATAGTTAGACTCTTTTAGTTGCTTGGGAATCGTCGTTTGAAGATGGGCATGTGAAACTGCGAGAAAAATTTTGAGAGCGCAGGACGGCTGCCGAAAGTCCGCGTAAAAACGCCCCCCGGGCCCAAAGTTTCACCGTGCAAAATTTCCGGTGCGGTTATTATGAAACTAGAATATATTACGCAGATTCTGAAACTTACTGCGATAGTTAGACTCTTTTAGTTGCTTGGGAATCGTCGTTTGAAGATGGGCATGTGAAACTGCGAAAAAAATTTTGAGAGCGCAGGACGGCTGCCGAAAGTCCGCGTAAAAACGCCCCCCGGGCCCAAAGTTTCACCGTGCAAAATTTCCGGTGCGGTTATTATGAAACTAGAATATATTCCGCAGATTCTGAAACTTACTGCGATAGTTAGACTCTTTTAGTTGCTTGGGAATCGTCGTTTGAAGATGGGCATGTGAAACTGCGAGAAAAATTTTGAGAGCGCAGGACGGCTGCCGAAAGTCTGCGTAAAAACGCCCCCCGGGCCTAAAGTTTCACCGTGCAAAATTCCCGGTGATGTTATTATGAAACTAGAATACATTTCGCAGATTCTGAAACTTACTGCGATAGTTAGACTCTTTTAGTTGCTTGGGAATCGTCGTTTGAAGATGGGCATGTGAAACTGCGAGAAAAATTTTGAGAGCGCAGGACGGCTGCCGAAAGTCTGCGTAAAAACGCCCCCCGGGCCTAAAGTTTCACCGTGCAAAATTCCCGGTGATGTTATTATGAAACTAGAATACATTTCGCAGATTCTGAAAGTTATTGCGATAGTTAGACTCTTTTAGTTGCTTGGGAATCGTCGTTTGAAGATGGGCATGTGAAACTGCGAGAAAAATTTTGAGAGCGCAGGACGGCTGCCGAAAGTCCGCGTAAAAACGCCCCCCGGGCCCAAAGTTTCACCGTGCAAAATTTCCGGTGCGGTTATTATGAAACTAGAATATATTCCGCAGATTCTGAAACTTACTGCGATAGTTAGACTCTTTTAGTTGCTTGGGAATCGTCGTTTGAAGATGGGCATGTGAAACTGCGAAAAAAATTTTGAGAGCGCAGGACGGCTGCCGAAAGTCCGCGTAAAAACGCCCCCCGGGCCCAAAGTTTCACCGTGCAAAATTTCCGGTGCGGTTATTATGAAACTAGAATATATTCCGCAGATTCTGAAACTTACTGCGATAGTTAGACTCTTTTAGTTGCTTGGGAATCGTCGTTTGAAGATGGGCATGTGAAACTGCGAGAAAAATTTTGAGAGCGCAGGACGGCTGCCGAAAGTCTGCGTCAAAACGCCCCCCGGGCCTAAAGTTTCACGGTGCAAAATTCCCGGTGATGTTATTATGAAACTAGAATACATTTCGCAGATTCTGAAACTTACTGCGATAGTTAGACTCTTTTAGTTGCTTGGGAATCGTCGTTTGAAGATGGGCATGTGAAACTGCGAGAAAAATTTTGAGAGCGCAGGACGGCTGCCGAAAGTCTGCGTAAAAACGCCCCCCGGGCCTAAAGTTTCACCGTGCAAAATTCCCGGTGATGTTATTATGAAACTAGAATACATTTCGCAGATTCTGAAAGTTATTGCGATAGTTAGACTCTTTTAGTTGCTTGGGAATCGTCGTTTGAAGATGGGCATGTGAAACTGCGAGAAAAATTTTGAGAGCGCAGGACGGCTGCCGAAAGTCCGCGTAAAAACGCCCCCCGGGCCCAAAGTTTCACCGTGCAAAATTTCCGGTGCGGTTATTATGAAACTAGAATATATTCCGCAGATTCTGAAACTTACTGCGATAGTTAGACTCTTTTAGTTGCTTGGGAATCGTCGTTTGAAGATGGGCATGTGAAACTGCGAAAAAAATTTTGAGAGCGCAGGACGGCTGCCGAAAGTCCGCGTAAAAACGCCCCCCGGGCCCAAAGTTTCACCGTGCAAAATTTCCGGTGCGGTTATTATGAAACTAGAATATATTCCGCAGATTCTGAAACTTACTGCGATAGTTAGACTCTTTTAGTTGCTTGGGAATCGTCGTTTGAAGATGGGCATGTGAAACTGCGAGAAAAATTTTGAGAGCGCAGGACGGCTGCCGAAAGTCTGCGTAAAAACGCCCCCCGGGCCTAAAGTTTCACCGTGCAAAATTCCCGGTGATGTTATTATGAAACTAGAATACATTTCGCAGATTCTGAAACTTACTGCGATAGTTAGACTCTTTTAGTTGCTTGGGAATCGTCGTTTGAAGATGGGCATGTGAAACTGCGAGAAAAATTTTGAGAGCGCAGGACGGCTGCCGAAAGTCTGCGTAAAAACGCCCCCCGGGCCTAAAGTTTCACCGTGCAAAATTCCCGGTGATGTTATTATGAAACTAGAATACATTTCGCAGATTCTGAAAGTTATTGCGATAGTTAGACTCTTTTAGTTGCTTGGGAATCGTCGTTTGAAGATGGGCATGTGAAACTGCGAGAAAAATTTTGAGAGCGCAGGACGGCTGCAGAAAGTCCGCGTAAAAACGCCCCCCGGGCCTTGGGAATCGTCGTTTGAAGATGGGCATGTGAAACTGCGAAAAAAATTTTGAGAGCGCAGGACGGCTGCCGAAAGTCCGCGTAAAAACGCCCCCCGGGCCCAAAGTTTCACCGTGCAAAATTTCCGGTGCGGTTATTATGAAACTAGAATATATTCCGCAGATTCTGAAACTTACTGCGGTAGTTAGACTCTTTTAGTTGCTTGGGAATCGTCGTTTGAAGATGGGCATGTGAAACTGCGAGAAAAATTTTGAGAGCGCAGGACGGCTGCCGAAAGTCTGCGTAAAAACGCCCCCCGGGCCTAAAGTTTCACCGTGCAAAATTCCCGGTGATGTTATTATGAAACTAGAATACATTTCGCAGATTCTGAAACTTACTGCGATAGTTAGACTCTTTTAGTTGCTTGGGAATCGTCGTTTGAAGATGGGCATGTGAAACTGCGAGAAAAATTTTGAGAGCGCAGGACGGCTGCCGAAAGTCTGCGTAAAAACGCCCCCCGGGCCTAAAGTTTCACCGTGCAAAATTCCCGGTGATGTTATTATGAAACTAGAATACATTTCGCAGATTCTGAAAGTTATTGCGATAGTTAGACTCTTTTAGTTGCTTGGGAATCGTCGTTTGAAGATGGGCATGTGAAACTGCGAGAAAAATTTTGAGAGCGCAGGACGGCTGCCGAAAGTCCGCGTAAAAACGCCCCCCGGGCCCAAAGTTTCACCGTGCAAAATTTCCGGTGCGGTTATTATGAAACTAGAATATATTCCGCAGATTCTGAAACTTACTGCGATAGTTAGACTCTTTTAGTTGCTTGGGAATCGTCGTTTGAAGATGGGCATGTGAAACTGCGAAAAAAATTTTGAGAGCGCAGGACGGCTGCCGAAAGTCCGCGTAAAAACGCCCCCCGGGCCCAAAGTTTCACCGTGCAAAATTTCCGGTGCGGTTATTATGAAACTAGAATATATTCCGCAGATTCTGAAACTTACTGCGATAGTTAGACTCTTTTAGTTGCTTGGGAATCGTCGTTTGAAGATGGGCATGTGAAACTGCGAGAAAAATTTTGAGAGCGCAGGACGGCTGCCGAAAGTCTGCGTAAAAACGCCCCCCGGGCCTAAAGTTTCACCGTGCAAAATTCCCGGTGATGTTATTATGAAACTAGAATACATTTCGCAGATTCTGAAACTTACTGCGATAGTTAGACTCTTTTAGTTGCTTGGGAATCGTCGTTTGAAGATGGGCATGTGAAACTGCGAGAAAAATTTTGAGAGCGCAGGACGGCTGCCGAAAGTCTGCGTAAAAACGCCCCCCGGGCCTAAAGTTTCACCGTGCAAAATTCCCGGTGATGTTATTATGAAACTAGAATATATTCCGCAGATTCTGAAACTTACTGCGATAGTTAGACTCTTTTAGTTGCTTGGGAATCGTCGTTTGAAGATGGGCATGTGAAACTGCGAAAAAAATTTTGAGAGCGCAGGACGGCTGCCGAAAGTCCGCGTAAAAACGCCCCCCGGGCCCAAAGTTTCACCGTGCAAAATTTCCGGTGCGGTTATTATGAAACTAGAATATATTCCGCAGATTCTGAAACTTACTGCAATAGTTAGACTCTTTTAGTTGCTTGGGAATCGTCGTTTGAAGATGGGCATGTGAAACTGCGAGAAAAATTTTGAGAGCGCAGGACGGCTGCCGAAAGTCTGCGTAAAAACGCCCCCCGGGCCTAAAGTTTCACCGTGCAAAATTCCCGGTGATGTTATTATGAAACTAGAATACATTTCGCAGATTCTGAAACTTACTGCGATAGTTAGACTCTTTTAGTTGCTTGGGAATCGTCGTTTGAAGATGGGCATGTGAAACTGCGAGAAAAATTTTGAGAGCGCAGGACGGCTGCCGAAAGTCTGCGTAAAAACGCCCCCCGGGCCTAAAGTTTCACCGTGCAAAATTCCCGGTGATGTTATTATGAAACTAGAATACATTTCGCAGATTCTGAAAGTTATTGCGATAGTTAGACTCTTTTAGTTGCTTGGGAATCGTCGTTTGAAGATGGGCATGTGAAACTGCGAGAAAAATTTTGAGAGCGCAGGACGGCTGCCGAAAGTCCGCGTAAAAACGCCCCCCGGGCCCAAAGTTTCACCGTGCAAAATTTCCGGTGCGGTTATTATGAAACTAGAATATATTCCGCAGATTCTGAAACTTACTGCGATAGTTAGACTCTTTTAGTTGCTTGGGAATCGTCGTTTGAAGATGGGCATGTGAAACTGCGAAAAAAATTTTGAGAGCGCAGGACGGCTGCCGAAAGTCCGCGTAAAAACGCCCCCCGGGCCCAAAGTTTCACCGTGCAAAATTTCCGGTGCGGTTATTATGAAACTAGAATATATTCCGCAGATTCTGAAACTTACTGCGATAGTTAGACTCTTTTAGTTGCTTGGGAATCGTCGTTTGAAGATGGGCATGTGAAACTGCGAGAAAAATTTTGAGAGCGCAGGACGGCTGCCGAAAGTCTGCGTAAAAACGCCCCCCGGGCCTAAAGTTTCACCGTGCAAAATTCCCGGTGATGTTATTATGAAACTAGAATACATTTCGCAGATTCTGAAACTTACTGCGATAGTTAGACTCTTTTAGTTGCTTGGGAATCGTCGTTTGAAGATGGGCATGTGAAACTGCGAGAAAAATTTTGAGAGCGCAGGACGGCTGCCGAAAGTCTGCGTAAAAACGCCCCCCGGGCCTAAAGTTTCACCGTGCAAAATTCCCGGTGATGTTATTATGAAACTAGAATACATTTCGCAGATTCTGAAAGTTATTGCGATAGTTAGACTCTTTTAGTTGCTTGGGAATCGTCGTTTGAAGATGGGCATGTGAAACTGCGAGAAAAATTTTGAGAGCGCAGGACGGCTGCCGAAAGTCCGCGTAAAAACGCCCCCCGGGCCCAAAGTTTCACCGTGCAAAATTTCCGGTGCGGTTATTATGAAACTAGAATATATTCCGCAGATTCTGAAACTTACTGCGATAGTTAGACTCTTTTAGTTGCTTGGGAATCGTCGTTTGAAGATGGGCATGTGAAACTGCGAAAAAAATTTTGAGAGCGCAGGACGGCTGCCGAAAGTCCGCGTAAAAACGCCCCCCGGGCCCAAAGTTTCACCGTGCAAAATTTCCGGTGCGGTTATTATGAAACTAGAATATATTCCGCAGATTCTGAAACTTACTGCGATAGTTAGACTCTTTTAGTTGCTTGGGAATCGTCGTTTGAAGATGGGCATGTGAAACTGCGAGAAAAATTTTGAGAGCGCAGGACGGCTGCCGAAAGTCTGCGTAAAAACGCCCCCCGGGCCTAAAGTTTCACCGTGCAAAATTCCCGGTGATGTTATTATGAAACTAGAATACATTTCGCAGATTCTGAAACTTACTGCGATAGTTAGACTCTTTTAGTTGCTTGGGAATCGTCGTTTGAAGATGGGCATGTGAAACTGCGAGAAAAATTTTGAGAGCGCAGGACGGCTGCCGAAAGTCTGCGTAAAACGCCCCCCGGGCCTAAAGTTTCACCGTGCAAAATTCCCGGTGATGTTATTATGAAACTAGAATACATTTCGCAGATTCTGAAAGTTATTGCGATAGTTAGACTCTTTTAGTTGCTTGGGAATCGTCGTTTGAAGATGGGCATGTGAAACTGCGAGAAAAATTTTGAGAGCGCAGGACGGCTGCCGAAAGTCCGCGTAAAAACGCCCCCCGGGCCCAAAGTTTCACCGTGCAAAATTTCCGGTGCGGTTATTATGAAACTAGAATATATTCCGCAGATTCTGAAACTTACTGCGATAGTTAGACTCTTTTAGTTGCTTGGGAATCGTCGTTTGAAGATGGGCATGTGAAACTGCGAAAAAAATTTTGAGAGCGCAGGACGGCTGCCGAAAGTCCGCGTAAAAACGCCCCCCGGGCCCAAAGTTTCACCGTGCAAAATTTCCGGTGCGGTTATTATGAAACTAGAATATATTCCGCAGATTCTGAAACTTACTGCGATAGTTAGACTCTTTTAGTTGCTTGGGAATCGTCGTTTGAAGATGGGCATGTGAAACTGCGAGAAAAATTTTGAGAGCGCAGGACGGCTGCCGAAAGTCTGCGTAAAAACGCCCCCCGGGCCTAAAGTTTCACCGTGCAAAATTCCCGGTGATGTTATTATGAAACTAGAATACATTTCGCAGATTCTGAAAGTTATTGCGATAGTTAGACTCTTTTAGTTGCTTGGGAATCGTCGTTTGAAGATGGGCATGTGAAACTGCGAGAAAAATTTTGAGAGCGCAGGACGGCTGCAGAAAGTCCGCGTAAAAACGCCCCCCGGGCCTTGGGAATCGTCGTTTGAAGATGGGCATGTGAAACTGCGAAAAAAATTTTGAGAGCGCAGGACGGCTGCCGAAAGTCCGCGTAAAAACGCCCCCCGGGCCCAAAGTTTCACCGTGCAAAATTTCCGGTGCGGTTATTATGAAACTAGAATATATTCCGCAGATTCTGAAACTTACTGCGGTAGTTAGACTCTTTTAGTTGCTTGGGAATCGTCGTTTGAAGATGGGCATGTGAAACTGCGAGAAAAATTTTGAGAGCGCAGGACGGCTGCCGAAAGTCTGCGTAAAAACGCCCCCCGGGCCTAAAGTTTCACCGTGCAAAATTCCCGGTGATGTTATTATGAAACTAGAATACATTTCGCAGATTCTGAAACTTACTGCGATAGTTAGACTCTTTTAGTTGCTTGGGAATCGTCGTTTGAAGATGGGCATGTGAAACTGCGAGAAAAATTTTGAGAGCGCAGGACGGCTGCCGAAAGTCTGCGTAAAAACGCCCCCCGGGCCTAAAGTTTCACCGTGCAAAATTCCCGGTGATGTTATTATGAAACTAGAATACATTTCGCAGATTCTGAAAGTTATTGCGATAGTTAGACTCTTTTAGTTGCTTGGGAATCGTCGTTTGAAGATGGGCTTGTGAAACTGCGAGAAAAATTTTGAGAGCGCAGGACGGCTGCCGAAAGTCCGCGTAAAAACGCCCCCCGGGCCCAAAGTTTCACCGTGCAAAATTTCCGGTGCGGTTATTATGAAACTAGAATATATTCCGCAGATTCTGAAACTTACTGCGATAGTTAGACTCTTTTAGTTGCTTGGGAATCGTCGTTTGAAGATGGGCATGTGAAACTGCGAAAAAAATTTTGAGAGCGCAGGACGGCTGCCGAAAGTCCGCGTAAAAACGCCCCCCGGGCCCAAAGTTTCACCGTGCAAAATTTCCGGTGCGGTTATTATGAAACTAGAATATATTCCGCAGATTCTGAAACTTACTGCGATAGTTAGACTCTTTTAGTTGCTTGGGAATCGTCGTTTGAAGATGGGCATGTGAAACTGCGAGAAAAATTTTGAGAGCGCAGGACGGCTGCCGAAAGTCTGCGTAAAAACGCCCCCCGGGCCTAAAGTTTCACCGTGCAAAATTCCCGGTGATGTTATTATGAAACTAGAATACATTTCGCAGATTCTGAAACTTACTGCGATAGTTAGACTCTTTTAGTTGCTTGGGAATCGTCGTTTGAAGATGGGCATGTGAAACTGCGAGAAAAATTTTGAGAGCGCAGGACGGCTGCCGAAAGTCTGCGTAAAAACGCCCCCCGGGCCTAAAGTTTCACCGTGCAAAATTCCCGGTGATGTTATTATGAAACTAGAATATATTCCGCAGATTCTGAAACTTACTGCGATAGTTAGACTCTTTTAGTTGCTTGGGAATCGTCGTTTGAAGATGGGCATGTGAAACTGCGAAAAAAATTTTGAGAGCGCAGGACGGCTGCCGAAAGTCCGCGTAAAAACGCCCCCCGGGCCCAAAGTTTCACCGTGCAAAATTTCCGGTGCGGTTATTATGAAACTAGAATATATTCCGCAGATTCTGAAACTTACTGCAATAGTTAGACTCTTTTAGTTGCTTGGGAATCGTCGTTTGAAGATGGGCATGTGAAACTGCGAGAAAAATTTTGAGAGCGCAGGACGGCTGCCGAAAGTCTGCGTAAAAACGCCCCCCGGGCCTAAAGTTTCACCGTGCAAAATTCCCGGTGATGTTATTATGAAACTAGAATACATTTCGCAGATTCTGAAACTTACTGCGATAGTTAGACTCTTTTAGTTGCTTGGGAATCGTCGTTTGAAGATGGGCATGTGAAACTGCGAGAAAAATTTTGAGAGCGCAGGACGGCTGCCGAAAGTCTGCGTAAAAACGCCCCCCGGGCCTAAAGTTTCACCGTGCAAAATTCCCGGTGATGTTATTATGAAACTAGAATACATTTCGCAGATTCTGAAAGTTATTGCGATAGTTAGACTCTTTTAGTTGCTTGGGAATCGTCGTTTGAAGATGGGCATGTGAAACTGCGAGAAAAATTTTGAGAGCGCAGGACGGCTGCCGAAAGTCCGCGTAAAAACGCCCCCCGGGCCCAAAGTTTCACCGTGCAAAATTTCCGGTGCGGTTATTATGAAACTAGAATATATTCCGCAGATTCTGAAACTTACTGCGATAGTTAGACTCTTTTAGTTGCTTGGGAATCGTCGTTTGAAGATGGGCATGTGAAACTGCGAAAAAAATTTTGAGAGCGCAGGACGGCTGCCGAAAGTCCGCGTAAAAACGCCCCCCGGGCCCAAAGTTTCACCGTGCAAAATTTCCGGTGCGGTTATTATGAAACTAGAATATATTCCGCAGATTCTGAAACTTACTGCGATAGTTAGACTCTTTTAGTTGCTTGGGAATCGTCGTTTGAAGATGGGCATGTGAAACTGCGAGAAAAATTTTGAGAGCGCAGGACGGCTGCCGAAAGTCTGCGTAAAAACGCCCCCCGGGCCTAAAGTTTCACCGTGCAAAATTCCCGGTGATGTTATTATGAAACTAGAATACATTTCGCAGATTCTGAAACTTACTGCGATAGTTAGACTCTTTTAGTTGCTTGGGAATCGTCGTTTGAAGATGGGCATGTGAAACTGCGAGAAAAATTTTGAGAGCGCAGGACGGCTGCCGAAAGTCTGCGTAAAAACGCCCCCCGGGCCTAAAGTTTCACCGTGCAAAATTCCCGGTGATGTTATTATGAAACTAGAATACATTTCGCAGATTCTGAAAGTTATTGCGATAGTTAGACTCTTTTAGTTGCTTGGGAATCGTCGTTTGAAGATGGGCATGTGAAACTGCGAGAAAAATTTTGAGAGCGCAGGACGGCTGCCGAAAGTCCGCGTAAAAACGCCCCCCGGGCCCAAAGTTTCACCGTGCAAAATTTCCGGTGCGGTTATTATGAAACTAGAATATATTCCGCAGATTCTGAAACTTACTGCGATAGTTAGACTCTTTTAGTTGCTTGGGAATCGTCGTTTGAAGATGGGCATGTGAAACTGCGAAAAAAATTTTGAGAGCGCAGGACGGCTGCCGAAAGTCCGCGTAAAAACGCCCCCCGGGCCCAAAGTTTCACCGTGCAAAATTTCCGGTGCGGTTATTATGAAACTAGAATATATTCCGCAGATTCTGAAACTTACTGCGATAGTTAGACTCTTTTAGTTGCTTGGGAATCGTCGTTTGAAGATGGGCATGTGAAACTGCGAGAAAAATTTTGAGAGCGCAGGACGGCTGCCGAAAGTCTGCGTAAAAACGCCCCCCGGGCCTAAAGTTTCACCGTGCAAAATTCCCGGTGATGTTATTATGAAACTAGAATACATTTCGCAGATTCTGAAACTTACTGCGATAGTTAGACTCTTTTAGTTGCTTGGGAATCGTCGTTTGAAGATGGGCATGTGAAACTGCGAGAAAAATTTTGAGAGCGCAGGACGGCTGCCGAAAGTCTGCGTAAAACGCCCCCCGGGCCTAAAGTTTCACCGTGCAAAATTCCCGGTGATGTTATTATGAAACTAGAATACATTTCGCAGATTCTGAAAGTTATTGCGATAGTTAGACTCTTTTAGTTGCTTGGGAATCGTCGTTTGAAGATGGGCATGTGAAACTGCGAGAAAAATTTTGAGAGCGCAGGACGGCTGCCGAAAGTCCGCGTAAAAACGCCCCCCGGGCCCAAAGTTTCACCGTGCAAAATTTCCGGTGCGGTTATTATGAAACTAGAATATATTCCGCAGATTCTGAAACTTACTGCGATAGTTAGACTCTTTTAGTTGCTTGGGAATCGTCGTTTGAAGATGGGCATGTGAAACTGCGAAAAAAATTTTGAGAGCGCAGGACGGCTGCCGAAAGTCCGCGTAAAAACGCCCCCCGGGCCCAAAGTTTCACCGTGCAAAATTTCCGGTGCGGTTATTATGAAACTAGAATATATTCCGCAGATTCTGAAACTTACTGCGATAGTTAGACTCTTTTAGTTGCTTGGGAATCGTCGTTTGAAGATGGGCATGTGAAACTGCGAGAAAAATTTTGAGAGCGCAGGACGGCTGCCGAAAGTCTGCGTAAAAACGCCCCCCGGGCCTAAAGTTTCACGGTGCAAAATTCCCGGTGATGTTATTATGAAACTAGAATACATTTCGCAGATTCTGAAACTTACTGCGATAGTTAGACTCTTTTAGTTGCTTGGGAATCGTCGTTTGAAGATGGGCATGTGAAACTGCGAGAAAAATTTTGAGAGCGCAGGACGGCTGCCGAAAGTCTGCGTAAAAACGCCCCCCGGGCCTAAAGTTTCACCGTGCAAAATTCCCGGTGATGTTATTATGAAACTAGAATACATTTCGCAGATTCTGAAAGTTATTGCGATAGTTAGACTCTTTTAGTTGCTTGGGAATCGTCGTTTGAAGATGGGCATGTGAAACTGCGAGAAAAATTTTGAGAGCGCAGGACGGCTGCCGAAAGTCCGCGTAAAAACGCCCCCCGGGCCCAAAGTTTCACCGTGCAAAATTTCCGGTGTGGTTATTATGAAACTAGAATATATTCCGCAGATTCTGAAACTTACTGCGATAGTTAGACTCTTTTAGTTGCTTGGGAATCGTCGTTTGAAGATGGGCATGTGAAACTGCGAAAAAAATTTTGAGAGCGCAGGACGGCTGCCGAAAGTCCGCGTAAAAACGCCCCCCGGGCCCAAAGTTTCACCGTGCAAAATTTCCGGTGCGGTTATTATGAAACTAGAATATATTCCGCAGATTCTGAAACTTACTGCGATAGTTAGACTCTTTTAGTTGCTTGGGAATCGTCGTTTGAAGATGGGCATGTGAAACTGCGAGAAAAATTTTGAGAGCGCAGGACGGCTGCCGAAAGTCTGCGTAAAAACGCCCCCCGGGCCTAAAGTTTCACCGTGCAAAATTCCCGGTGATGTTATTATGAAACTAGAATACATTTCGCAGATTTTGAAACTTACTGCGATAGTTAGACTCTTTTAGTTGCTTGGGAATCGTCGTTTGAAGATGGGCATGTGAAACTGCGAGAAAAATTTTGAGAGCGCAGGACGGCTGCCGAAAGTCTGCGTAAAAACGCCCCCCGGGCCTAAAGTTTCACCGTGCAAAATTCCCGGTGATGTTATTATGAAACTAGAATACATTTCGCAGATTCTGAAAGTTATTGCGATAGTTAGACTCTTTTAGTTGCTTGGGAATCGTCGTTTGAAGATGGGCATGTGAAACTGCGAGAAAAATTTTGAGAGCGCAGGACGGCTGCCGAAAGTCCGCGTAAAAACGCCCCCCGGGCCTTGGGAATCGTCGTTTGAAGATGGGCATGTGAAACTGCGAAAAAAATTTTGAGAGCGCAGGACGGCTGCCGAAAGTCCGCGTAAAAACGCCCCCCGGGCCCAAAGTTTCACCGTGCAAAATTTCCGGTGCGGTTATTATGAAACTAGAATATATTCCGCAGATTCTGAAACTTACTGCGATAGTTAGACTCTTTTAGTTGCTTGGGAATCGTCGTTTGAAGATGGGCATGTGAAACTGCGAGAAAAATTTTGAGAGCGCAGGACGGCTGCCGAAAGTCTGCGTAAAAACGCCCCCCGGGCCTAAAGTTTCACCGTGCAAAATTCCCGGTGATGTTATTATGAAACTAGAATACATTTCGCAGATTCTGAAACTTACTGCGATAGTTAGACTCTTTTAGTTGCTTGGGAATCGTCGTTTGAAGATGGGCATGTGAAACTGCGAGAAAAATTTTGAGAGCGCAGGACGGCTGCCGAATGTCTGCGTAAAAACGCCCCCCGGGCCTAAAGTTTCACCGTGCAAAATTCCCGGTGATGTTATTATGAAACTAGAATACATTTCGCAGATTCTGAAAGTTATTGCGATAGTTAGACTCTTTTAGTTGCTTGGGAATCGTCGTTTGAAGATGGGCATGTGAAACTGCGAGAAAAATTTTGAGAGCGCAGGACGGCTGCCGAAAGTCCGCGTAAAAACGCCCCCCGGGCCCAAAGTTTCACCGTGCAAAATTTCCGGTGCGGTTATTATGAAACTAGAATATATTCCGCAGATTCTGAAACTTACTGCGATAGTTAGACTCTTTTAGTTGCTTGGGAATCGTCGTTTGAAGATGGGCATGTGAAACTGCGAGAAAAATTTTGAGAGCGCAGGACGGCTGCCGAAAGTCTGCGTAAAAACGCCCCCCGGGCCTAAAGTTTCACCGTGCAAAATTCCCGGTGATGTTATTATGAAACTAGAATACATTTCGCAGATTTTGAAACTTACTGCGATAGTTAGACTCTTTTAGTTGCTTGGGAATCGTCGTTTGAAGATGGGCATGTGAAACTGCGAGAAAAATTTTGAGAGCGCAGGACGGCTGCCGAAAGTCTGCGTAAAAACGCCCCCCGGGCCTAAAGTTTCACCGTGCAAAATTCCCGGTGATGTTATTATGAAACTAGAATACATTTCGCAGATTCTGAAAGTTATTGCGATAGTTAGACTCTTTTAGTTGCTTGGGAATCGTCGTTTGAAGATGGGCATGTGAAACTGCGAGAAAAATTTTGAGAGCGCAGGACGGCTGCCGAAAGTCCGCGTAAAAACGCCCCCCGGGCCTTGGGAATCGTCGTTTGAAGATGGGCATGTGAAACTGCGAAAAAAATTTTGAGAGCGCAGGACGGCTGCCGAAAGTCCGCGTAAAAACGCCCCCCGGGCCCAAAGTTTCACCGTGCAAAATTTCCGGTGCGGTTATTATGAAACTAGAATATATTCCGCAGATTCTGAAACTTACTGCGATAGTTAGACTCTTTTAGTTGCTTGGGAATCGTCGTTTGAAGATGGGCATGTGAAACTGCGAGAAAAATTTTGAGAGCGCAGGACGGCTGCCGAAAGTCTGCGTAAAAACGCCCCCCGGGCCTAAAGTTTCACCGTGCAAAATTCCCGGTGATGTTATTATGAAACTAGAATACATTTCGCAGATTCTGAAACTTACTGCGATAGTTAGACTCTTTTAGTTGCTTGGGAATCGTCGTTTGAAGATGGGCATGTGAAACTGCGAGAAAAATTTTGAGAGCGCAGGACGGCTGCCGAATGTCTGCGTAAAAACGCCCCCCGGGCCTAAAGTTTCACCGTGCAAAATTCCCGGTGATGTTATTATGAAACTAGAATACATTTCGCAGATTCTGAAAGTTATTGCGATAGTTAGACTCTTTTAGTTGCTTGGGAATCGTCGTTTGAAGATGGGCATGTGAAACTGCGAGAAAAATTTTGAGAGCGCAGGACGGCTGCCGAAAGTCCGCGTAAAAACGCCCCCCGGGCCCAAAGTTTCACCGTGCAAAATTTCCGGTGCGGTTATTATGAAACTAGAATATATTCCGCAGATTCTGAAACTTACTGCGATAGTTAGACTCTTTTAGTTGCTTGGGAATCGTCGTTTGAAGATGGGCATGTGAAACTGCGAAAAAAATTTTGAGAGCGCAGGACGGCTGACGAAAGTCCGCGTAAAAACGCCCCCCGGGCCCAAAGTTTCACCGTGCAAAATTTCCGGTGCGGTTATTATGAAACTAGAATATATTCCGCAGATTCTGAAACTTACTGCGATAGTTAGACTCTTTTAGTTGCTTGGGAATCGTCGTTTGAAGATGGGCATGTGAAACTGCGAGAAAAATTTTGAGAGCGCAGGACGGCTGCCGAAAGTCTGCGTAAAAACGCCCCCCGGGCCTAAAGTTTCACCGTGCAAAATTCCCGGTGATGTTATTATGAAACTAGAATACATTTCGCAGATTCTGAAACTTACTGCGATAGTTAGACTCTTTTAGTTGCTTGGGAATCGTCGTTTGAAGATGGGCATGTGAAACTGCGAGAAAAATTTTGAGAGCGCAGGACGGCTGCCGAAAGTCCGCGTAAAAACGCCCCCCGGGCCTTGGGAATCGTCGTTTGAAGATGGGCATGTGAAACTGCGAAAAAAATTTTGAGAGCGCAGGACGGCTGCCGAAAGTCCGCGTAAAAACGCCCCCCGGGCCCAAAGTTTCACCGTGCAAAATTTCCGGTGCGGTTATTATGAAACTAGAATATATTCCGCAGATTCTGAAACTTACTGCGATAGTTAGACTCTTTTAGTTGCTTGGGAATCGTCGTTTGAAGATGGGCATGTGAAACTGCGAGAAAAATTTTGAGAGCGCAGGACGGCTGCCGAAAGTCTGCGTAAAAACGCCCCCCGGGCCTAAAGTTTCACCGTGCAAAATTCCCGGTGATGTTATTATGAAACTAGAATACATTTCGCAGATTCTGAAACTTACTGCGATAGTTAGACTCTTTTAGTTGCTTGGGAATCGTCGTTTGAAGATGGGCATGTGAAACTGCGAGAAAAATTTTGAGAGCGCAGGACGGCTGCCGAATGTCTGCGTAAAAACGCCCCCCGGGCCTAAAGTTTCACCGTGCAAAATTCCCGGTGATGTTATTATGAAACTAGAATACATTTCGCAGATTCTGAAAGTTATTGCGATAGTTAGACTCTTTTAGTTGCTTGGGAATCGTCGTTTGAAGATGGGCATGTGAAACTGCGAGAAAAATTTTGAGAGCGCAGGACGGCTGCCGAAAGTCCGCGTAAAAACGCCCCCCGGGCCCAAAGTTTCACCGTGCAAAATTTCCGGTGCGGTTATTATGAAACTAGAATATATTCCGCAGATTCTGAAACTTACTGCGATAGTTAGACTCTTTTAGTTGCTTGGGAATCGTCGTTTGAAGATGGGCATGTGAAACTGCGAAAAAAATTTTGAGAGCGCAGGACGGCTGACGAAAGTCCGCGTAAAAACGCCCCCCGGGCCCAAAGTTTCACCGTGCAAAATTTCCGGTGCGGTTATTATGAAACTAGAATATATTCCGCAGATTCTGAAACTTACTGCGATAGTTAGACTCTTTTAGTTGCTTGGGAATCGTCGTTTGAAGATGGGCATGTGAAACTGCGAGAAAAATTTTGAGAGCGCAGGACGGCTGCCGAAAGTCTGCGTAAAAACGCCCCCCGGGCCTAAAGTTTCACCGTGCAAAATTCCCGGTGATGTTATTATGAAACTAGAATACATTTCGCAGATTCTGAAACTTACTGCGATAGTTAGACTCTTTTAGTTGCTTGGGAATCGTCGTTTGAAGATGGGCATGTGAAACTGCGAGAAAAATTTTGAGAGCGCAGGACGGCTGCCGAAAGTCTGCGTAAAAACGCCCCCCGGGCCTAAAGTTTCACCGTGCAAAATTCCCGGTGATGTTATTATGAAACTAGAATACATTTCGCAGATTCTAAAAGTTATTGCGATAGTTAGACTCTTTTAGTTGCTTGGGAATCGTCGTTTGAAGATGGGCATGTGAAACTGCGAGAAAAATTTTGAGAGCGCAGGACGGCTGCCGAAAGTCCGCGTAAAAACGCCCCCCGGGCCCAAAGTTTCACCGTGCAAAATTTCCGGTGCGGTTATTATGAAACTAGAATATATTCCGCAGATTCTGAAACTTACTGCGATAGTTAGACTCTTTTAGTTGCTTGGGAATCGTCGTTTGAAGATGGGCATGTGAAACTGCGAAAAAAATTTTGAGAGCGCAGGACGGCTGCCGAAAGTCCGCGTAAAAACGCCCCCCGGCCCCAAAGTTTCACCGTGCAAAATTTCCGGTGCGGTTATTATGAAACTAGAATATATTCCGCAGATTCTGAAACTTACTGCGATAGTTAGACTCTTTTAGTTGCTTGGGAATCGTCGTTTGAAGATGGGCATGTGAAACTGCGAGAAAAATTTTGAGAGCGCAGGACGGCTGCCGAAAGTCTGCGTAAAAACGCCCCCCGGGCCTAAAGTTTCACCGTGCAAAATTCCCGGTGATGTTATTATGAAACTAGAATACATTTCGCAGATTCTGAAACTTACTGCGATAGTTAGACTCTTTTAGTTGCTTGGGAATCGTCGTTTGAAGATGGGCATGTGAAACTGCGAGAAAAATTTTGAGAGCGCAGGACGGCTGCCGAAAGTCTGCGTAAAAACGCCCCCCGGGCCTAAAGTTTCACCGTGCAAAATTCCCGGTGATGTTATTATGAAACTAGAATACATTTCGCAGATTCTGAAAGTTATTGCGATAGTTAGACTCTTTTAGTTGCTTGGGAATCGTCGTTTGAAGATGGGCATGTGAAACTGCGAGAAAAATTTTGAGAGCGCAGGACGGCTGCCGAAAGTCCGCGTAAAAACGCCCCCCGGGCCCAAAGTTTCACCGTGCAAAATTTCCGGTGCGGTTATTATGAAACTAGAATATATTCCGCAGATTCTGAAACTTACTGCGATAGTTAGACTCTTTTAGTTGCTTGGGAATCGTCGTTTGAAGATGGGCATGTGAAACTGCGAAAAAAATTTTGAGAGCGCAGGACGGCTGCCGAAAGTCCGCGTAAAAACGCCCCCCGGGCCCAAAGTTTCACCGTGCAAAATTTCCGGTGCGGTTATTATGAAACTAGAATATATTCCGCAGATTCTGAAACTTACTGCGATAGTTAGACTCTTTTAGTTGCTTGGGAATCGTCGTTTGAAGATGGGCATGTGAAACTGCGAGAAAAATTTTGAGAGCGCAGGACGGCTGCCGAAAGTCTGCGTAAAAACACCCCCCGGGCCTAAAGTTTCACCGTGCAAAATTCCCGGTGATGTTATTATGAAACTAGAATACATTTCGCAGATTCTGAAACTTACTGCGATAGTTAGACTCTTTTAGTTGCTTGGGAATCGTCGTTTGAAGATGGGCATGTGAAACTGCGAGAAAAATTTTGAGAGCGCAGGACGGCTGCCGAAAGTCTGCGTAAAAACGCCCCCCGGGCCTAAAGTTTCACCGTGCAAAATTCCCGGTGATGTTATTATGAAACTAGAATACATTTCGCAGATTCTGAAAGTTATTGCGATAGTTAGACTATTTTAGTTGCTTGGGAATCGTCGTTTGAAGATGGGCATGTGAAACTGCGAGAAAAATTTTGAGAGCGCAGGACGGCTGCCGAAAGTCCGCGTAAAAACGCCCCCCGGGCCCAAAGTTTCACCGTGCAAAATTTCCGGTGCGGTTATTATGAAACTAGAATATATTCCGCAGATTCTGAAACTTACTGCGATAGTTAGACTCTTTTAGTTGCTTGGGAATCGTCGTTTGAAGATGGGCATGTGAAACTGCGAAAAAAATTTTGAGAGCGCAGGACGGCTGCCGAAAGTCCGCGTAAAAACGCCCCCCGGGCCCAAAGTTTCACCGTGCAAAATTTCCGGTGCGGTTATTATGAAACTAGAATATATTCCGCAGATTCTGAAACTTACTGCGATAGTTAGACTCTTTTAGTTGCTTGGGAATCGTCGTTTGAAGATGGGCATGTGAAACTGCGAGAAAAATTTTGAGAGCGCAGGACGGCTGCCGAAAGTCTGCGTAAAAACGCCCCCCGGGCCTAAAGTTTCACCGTGCAAAATTCCCGGTGATGTTATTATGAAACTAGAATACATTTCGCAGATTCTGAAACTTACTGCGATAGTTAGACTCTTTTAGTTGCTTGGGAATCGTCGTTTGAAGATGGGCATGTGAAACTGCGAGAAAAATTTTGAGAGCGCAGGACGGCTGCCGAAAGTCTGCGTAAAAACGCCCCCCGGGCCTAAAGTTTCACCGTGCAAAATTCCCGGTGATGTTATTATGAAACTAGAATACATTTCGCAGATTCTGAAAGTTATTGCGATAGTTAGACTCTTTTAGTTGCTTGGGAATCGTCGTTTGAAGATGGGCATGTGAAACTGCGAGAAAAATTTTGAGAGCGCAGGACGGCTGCCGAAAGTCCGCGTAAAAACGCCCCCCGGGCCCAAAGTTTCACCGTGCAAAATTTCCGGTGCGGTTATTATGAAACTAGAATATATTCCGCAGATTCTGAAACTTACTGCGATAGTTAGACTCTTTTAGTTGCTTGGGAATCGTCGTTTGAAGATGGGCATGTGAAACTGCGAAAAAAATTTTGAGAGCGCAGGACGGCTGCCGAAAGTCCGCGTAAAAACGCCCCCCGGGCCCAAAGTTTCACCGTGCAAAATTTCCGGTGCGGTTATTATGAAACTAGAATATATTCCGCAGATTCTGAAACTTACTGCGATAGTTAGACTCTTTTAGTTGCTTGGGAATCGTCGTTTGAAGATGGGCATGTGAAACTGCGAGAAAAATTTTGAGAGCGCAGGACGGCTGCCGAAAGTCTGCGTAAAAACGCCCCCCGGGCCTAAAGTTTCACCGTGCAAAATTCCCGGTGATGTTATTATGAAACTAGAATACATTTCGCAGATTCTGAAACTTACTGCGATAGTTAGACTCTTTTAGTTGCTTGGGAATCGTCGTTTGAAGATGGGCATGTGAAACTGCGAGAAAAATTTTGAGAGCGCAGGACGGCTGCCGAAAGTCTGCGTAAAAACGCCCCCCGGGCCTAAAGTTTCACCGTGCAAAATTCCCGGTGATGTTATTATGAAACTAGAATACATTTCGCAGATTCTGAAAGTTATTGCGATAGTTAGACTCTTTTAGTTGCTTGGGAATCGTCGTTTGAAGATGGGCATGTGAAACTGCGAGAAAAATTTTGAGAGCGCAGGACGGCTGCCGAAAGTCCGCGTAAAAACGCCCCCCGGGCCCAAAGTTTCACCGTGCAAAATTTCCGGTGCGGTTATTATGAAACTAGAATATATTCCGCAGATTCTGAAACTTACTGCGAAAGTTAGACTCTTTTAGTTGCTTGGGAATCGTCGTTTGAAGATGGCCATGTGAAACTGCGAAAAAAATTTTGAGAGCGCAGGACGGCTGCCGAAAGTCCGCGTAAAAACGCCCCCCGGGCCCAAAGTTTCACCGTGCAAAATTTCCGGTGCGGTTATTATGAAACTAGAATATATTCCGCAGATTCTGAAACTTACTGCGATAGTTAGACTCTTTTAGTTGCTTGGGAATCGTCGTTTGAAGATGGGCATGTGAAACTGCGAGAAAAATTTTGAGAGCGCAGGACGGCTGCCGAAAGTCTGCGTAAAAACGCCCCCCGGGCCTAAAGTTTCACCGTGCAAAATTCCCGGTGATGTTATTATGAAACTAGAATACATTTCGCAGATTCTGAAACTTACTGCGATAGTTAGACTCTTTTAGTTGCTTGGGAATCGTCGTTTGAAGATGGGCATGTGAAACTGCGAGAAAAATTTTGAGAGCGCAGGACGGCTGCCGAAAGTCTGCGTAAAAACGCCCCCCGGGCCTAAAGTTTCACCGTGCAAAATTCCCGGTGATGTTATTATGAAACTAGAATACATTTCGCAGATTCTGAAAGTTATTGCGATAGTTAGACTCTTTTAGTTGCTTGGGAATCGTCGTTTGAAGATGGGCATGTGAAACTGCGAGAAAAATTTTGAGAGCGCAGGACGGCTGCCGAAAGTCCGCGTAAAAACGCCCCCCGGGCCCAAAGTTTCACCGTGCAAAATTTCCGGTGCGGTTATTATGAAACTAGAATATATTCCGCAGATTCTGAAACTTACTGCGATAGTTAGACTCTTTTAGTTGCTTGGGAATCGTCGTTTGAAGATGGGCATGTGAAACTGCGAAAAAAATTTTGAGAGCGCAGGACGGCTGCCGAAAGTCCGCGTAAAAACGCCCCCCGGGCCCAAAGTTTCACCGTGCAAAATTTCCGGTGCGGTTATTATGAAACTAGAATATATTCCGCAGATTCTGAAACTTACTGCGGTAGTTAGACTCTTTTAGTTGCTTGGGAATCGTCGTTTGAAGATGGGCATGTGAAACTGCGAGAAAAATTTTGAGAGCGCAGGACGGCTGCCGAAAGTCTGCGTAAAAACGCCCCCCGGGCCTAAAGTTTCACCGTGCAAAATTCCCGGTGATGTTATTATGAAACTAGAATACATTTCGCAGATTCTGAAACTTACTGCGATAGTTAGACTCTTTTAGTTGCTTGGGAATCGTCGTTTGAAGATGGGCATGTGAAACTGCGAGAAAAATTTTGAGAGCGCAGGACGGCTGCCGAAAGTCTGCGTAAAAACGCCCCCCGGGCCTAAAGTTTCACCGTGCAAAATTCCCGGTGATGTTATTATGAAACTAGAATACATTTCGCAGATTCTGAAAGTTATTGCGATAGTTAGACTCTTTTAGTTGCTTGGGAATCGTCGTTTGAAGATGGGCATGTGAAACTGCGAGAAAAATTTTGAGAGCGCAGGACGGCTGCCGAAAGTCCGCGTAAAAACGCCCCCCGGGCCCAAAGTTTCACCGTGCAAAATTTCCGGTGCGGTTATTATGAAACTAGAATATATTCCGCAGATTCTGAAACTTACTGCGATAGTTAGACTCTTTTAGTTGCTTGGGAATCGTCGTTTGAAGATGGGCATGTAAAACTGCGAAAAAAATTTTGAGAGCGCAGGACGGCTGCCGAAAGTCCGCGTAAAAACGCCCCCCGGGCCCAAAGTTTCACCGTGCAAAATTTCCGGTGCGGTTATTATGAAACTAGAATATATTCCGCAGATTCTGAAACTTACTGCGATAGTTAGACTCTTTTAGTTGCTTGGGAATCGTCGTTTGAAGATGGGCATGTGAAACTGCGAAAAAAATTTTGAGAGCGCAGGACGGCTGCCGAAAGTCCGCGTAAAAACGCCCCCCGGGCCCAAAGTTTCACCGTGCAAAATTTCCGGTGCGGTTATTATGAAACTAGAATATATTCCGCAGATTCTGAAACTTACTGCGATAGTTAGACTCTTTTAGTTGCTTGGGAATCGTCGTTTGAAGATGGGCATGTGAAACTGCGAGAAAAATTTTGAGAGCGCAGGACGGCTGCCGAAAGTCTGCGTAAAAACGCCCCCCGGGCCTAAAGTTTCACCGTGCAAAATTCCCGGTGATGTTATTATGAAACTAGAATACATTTCGCAGATTCTGAAACTTACTGCGATAGTTAGACTCTTTTAGTTGCTTGGGAATCGTCGTTTGAAGATGGGCATGTGAAACTGCGAGAAAAATTTTGAGAGCGCAGGACGGCTGCCGAAAGGCTGCGTAAAAACGCCCCCCGGGCCTAAAGTTTCACCGTGCAAAATTCCCGGTGATGTTATTATGAAACTAGAATACATTTCGCAGATTCTGAAAGTTATTGCGATAGTTAGACTCTTTTAGTTGCTTGGGAATCGTCGTTTGAAGATGGGCATGTGAAACTGCGAGAAAAATTTTGAGAGCGCAGGACGGCTGCCGAAAGTCCGCGTAAAAACGCCCCCCGGGCCCAAAGTTTCACCGTGCAAAATTTCCGGTGCGGTTATTATGAAACTAGAATAT
>CAWVNO010000437.1:0-40033 GCA_963930645.1 Salticus scenicus
GAATTTTGCACGGTGAAACTTTAGGCCCGGGGGGCGTTTTTACGCAGACTTTCGGCAGCCGTCCTACGCTCTCAAATTTTTTTTCGCAGTTTCACATGCCCATCTTCAAACGACGATTCCCAAGCAACTAAAAGAGTCTAACTATCGCAATAACTTTCAGAATCTGCGGAATATATTCTATTTTCATAATAACATCACCGGGAATTTTGCACGGTGAAACTTTAGGCCCGGGGGGCGTTTTTACGCAGACTTTCGGCAGCCGTCCTACGCTCTCAAAATTTTTTTCGCAGTTTCACATGCCCATCTTCAAACGACGATTCCCAAGCAACTAAAAGAGTCTAACTATCGCAATAACTTTCAGAATCTGCGGAATATATTCTAGTTTCATAATAACATCACCGGGAATTTTGCACGGTGAAACTTTAGGCCCGGGGGGCGTTTTTACGCAGACTTTCGGCAGCCGTCCTACGCTCTCAAAATTTTTTTTCGCAGTTTCACATGCCCATCTTCAAACGACGATTCCCAAGCAACTAAAAGAGTCTAACTATCGCAATAACTTTCAGAATCTGCGGAATATATTCTAGTTTCATAATAACATCACCGGGAATTTTGCACGGTGAAACTTTAGGCCCGGGGGGCGTTTTTACGCAGACTTTCGGCAGCCGTCCTACGCTCTCAAATTTTTTTTCGCAGTTTCACATGCCCATCTTCAAACGACGATTCCCAAGCAACTAAAAGAGTCTAACTATCGCAATAACTTTCAGAATCTGCGGAATATATTCTAGTTTCATAATAACATCACCGGGAATTTTGCACGGTGAAACTTTAGGCCCGGGGGGCGTTTTTACGCAGACTTTCGGCAGCCGTCCTACGCTCTCAAAATTTTTTTCGCAGTTTCACATGCCCATCTTCAAACGACGATTCCCAAGCAACTAAAAGAGTCTAACTATCGCAATAACTTTCAGAATCTGCGGAATATATTCTAGTTTCATAATAACATCACCGGGAATTTTGCACGGTGAAACTTTAGGCCCGGGGGGCGTTTTTACGCAGACTTTCGGCAGCCGTCCTACGCTCTCAAATTTTTTTTCGCAGTTTCACATGCCCATCTTCAAACGACGATTCCCAAGCAACTAAAAGAGTCTAACTATCGCAATAACTTTCAGAATCTGCGGAATATATTCTAGTTTCATAATAACATCACCGGGAATTTTGCACGGTGAAACTTTAGGCCCGGGGGGCGTTTTTACGCAGACTTTCGGCAGCCGTCCTACGCTCTCAAAATTTTTTTCGCAGTTTCACATGCCCATCTTCAAACGACGATTCCCAAGCAACTAAAAGAGTCTAACTATCGCAATAACTTTCAGAATCTGCGGAATATATTCTAGTTTCATAATAACATCACCGGGAATTTTGCACGGTGAAACTTTAGGCCCGGGGGGCGTTTTTACGCAGACTTTCGGCAGCCGTCCTACGCTCTCAAATTTTTTTTCGCAGTTTCACATGCCCATCTTCAAACGACGATTCCCAAGCAACTAAAAGAGTCTAACTATCGCAATAACTTTCAGAATCTGCGGAATATATTCTAGTTTCATAATAACATCACCGGGAATTTTGCACGGTGAAACTTTAGGCCCGGGGGGCGTTTTTACGCAGACTTTCGGCAGCCGTCCTACGCTCTCAAAATTTTTTTTCGCAGTTTCACATGCCCATCTTCAAACGACGATTCCCAAGCAACTAAAAGAGTCTAACTATCGCAATAACTTTCAGAATCTGCGGAATATATTCTAGTTTCATAATAACATCACCGGGAATTTTGCACGGTGAAACTTTAGGCCCGGGGGGCGTTTTTACGCAGACTTTCGGCAGCCGTCCTACGCTCTCAAAATTTTTTTCGCAGTTTCACATGCCCATCTTCAAACGACGATTCCCAAGCAACTAAAAGAGTCTAACTATCGCAATAACTTTCAGAATCTGCGGAATATATTCTAGTTTCATAATAACATCACCGGGAATTTTGCACGGTGAAACTTTAGGCCCGGGGGGCGTTTTTACGCAGACTTTCGGCAGCCGTCCTACGCTCTCAAAATTTTTTTCGCAGTTTCACATGCCCATCTTCAAACGACGATTCCCAAGCAACTAAAAGAGTCTAACTATCGCAATAACTTTCAGAATCTGCGGAATATATTCTAGTTTCATAATAACATCACCGGGAATTTTGCACGGTGAAACTTTAGGCCCGGGGGGCGTTTTTACGCAGACTTTCGGCAGCCGTCCTACGCTCTCAAATTTTTTTTCGCAGTTTCACATGCCCATCTTCAAACGACGATTCCCAAGCAACTAAAAGAGTCTAACTATCGCAATAACTTTCAGAATCTGCGGAATATATTCTAGTTTCATAATAACATCACCGGGAATTTTGCACGGTGAAACTTTAGGCCCGGGGGGCGTTTTTACGCAGACTTTCGGCAGCCGTCCTACGCTCTCAAATTTTTTTTCGCAGTTTCACATGCCCATCTTCAAACGACGATTCCCAAGCAACTAAAAGAGTCTAACTATCGCAATAACTTTCAGAATCTGCGGAATATATTCTAGTTTCATAATAACATCACCGGGAATTTTGCACGGTGAAACTTTAGGCCCGGGGGGCGTTTTTACGCAGACTTTCGGCAGCCGTCCTACGCTCTCAAATTTTTTTTCGCAGTTTCACATGCCCATCTTCAAACGACGATTCCCAAGCAACTAAAAGAGTCTAACTATCGCAATAACTTTCAGAATCTGCGGAATATATTCTAGTTTCATAATAACATCACCGGGAATTTTGCACGGTGAAACTTTAGGCCCGGGGGGCGTTTTTACGCAGACTTTCGGCAGCCGTCCTACGCTCTCAAATTTTTTTTCGCAGTTTCACATGCCCATCTTCAAACGACGATTCCCAAGCAACTAAAAGAGTCTAACTATCGCAATAACTTTCAGAATCTGCGGAATATATTCTAGTTTCATAATAACATCACCGGGAATTTTGCACGGTGAAACTTTAGGCCCGGGGGGCGTTTTTACGCAGACTTTCGGCAGCCGTCCTACGCTCTCAAAATTTTTTTTCGCAGTTTCACATGCCCATCTTCAAACGACGATTCCCAAGCAACTAAAAGAGTCTAACTATCGCAATAACTTTCAGAATCTGCGGAATATATTCTAGTTTCATAATAACATCACCGGGAATTTTGCACGGTGAAACTTTAGGCCCGGGGGGCGTTTTTACGCAGACTTTCGGCAGCCGTCCTACGCTCTCAAATTTTTTTTCGCAGTTTCACATGCCCATCTTCAAACGACGATTCCCAAGCAACTAAAAGAGTCTAACTATCGCAATAACTTTCAGAATCTGCGGAATATATTCTAGTTTCATAATAACATCACCGGGAATTTTGCACGGTGAAACTTTAGGCCCGGGGGGCGTTTTTACGCAGACTTTCGGCAGCCGTCCTACGCTCTCAAATTTTTTTTCGCAGTTTCACATGCCCATCTTCAAACGACGATTCCCAAGCAACTAAAAGAGTCTAACTATCGCAATAACTTTCAGAATCTGCGGAATATATTCTAGTTTCATAATAACATCACCGGGAATTTTGCACGGTGAAACTTTAGGCCCGGGGGGCGTTTTTACGCAGACTTTCGGCAGCCGTCCTACGCTCTCAAATTTTTTTTCGCAGTTTCACATGCCCATCTTCAAACGACGATTCCCAAGCAACTAAAAGAGTCTAACTATCGCAATAACTTTCAGAATCTGCGGAATATATTCTAGTTTCATAATAACATCACCGGGAATTTTGCACGGTGAAACTTTAGGCCCGGGGGGCGTTTTTACGCAGACTTTCGGCAGCCGTCCTACGCTCTCAAATTTTTTTTCGCAGTTTCACATGCCCATCTTCAAACGACGATTCCCAAGCAACTAAAAGAGTCTAACTATCGCAATAACTTTCAGAATCTGCGGAATATATTCTAGTTTCATAATAACATCACCGGGAATTTTGCACGGTGAAACTTTAGGCCCGGGGGGCGTTTTTACGCAGACTTTCGGCAGCCGTCCTACGCTCTCAAAATTTTTTTCGCAGTTTCACATGCCCATCTTCAAACGACGATTCCCAAGCAACTAAAAGAGTCTAACTATCGCAATAACTTTCAGAATCTGCGGAATATATTCTAGTTTCATAATAACATCACCGGGAATTTTGCACGGTGAAACTTTAGGCCCGGGGGGCGTTTTTACGCAGACTTTCGGCAGCCGTCCTACGCTCTCAAATTTTTTTTCGCAGTTTCACATGCCCATCTTCAAACGACGATTCCCAAGCAACTAAAAGAGTCTAACTATCGCAATAACTTTCAGAATCTGCGGAATATATTCTAGTTTCATAATAACATCACCGGGAATTTTGCACGGTGAAACTTTAGGCCCGGGGGGCGTTTTTACGCAGACTTTCGGCAGCCGTCCTACGCTCTCAAAATTTTTTTCGCAGTTTCACATGCCCATCTTCAAACGACGATTCCCAAGCAACTAAAAGAGTCTAACTATCGCAATAACTTTCAGAATCTGCGGAATATATTCTAGTTTCATAATAACATCACCGGGAATTTTGCACGGTGAAACTTTAGGCCCGGGGGCGTTTTTACGCAGACTTTCGGCAGCCGTCCTACGCTCTCAAAATTTTTTTCGCAGTTTCACATGCCCATCTTCAAACGACGATTCCCAAGCAACTAAAAGAGTCTAACTATCGCAATAACTTTCAGAATCTGCGGAATATATTCTAGTTTCATAATAACATCACCGGGAATTTTGCACGGTGAAACTTTAGGCCCGGGGGGCGTTTTTACGCAGACTTTCGGCAGCCGTCCTACGCTCTCAAATTTTTTTTCGCAGTTTCACATGCCCATCTTCAAACGACGATTCCCAAGCAACTAAAAGAGTCTAACTATCGCAATAACTTTCAGAATCTGCGGAATATATTCTAGTTTCATAATAACATCACCGGGAATTTTGCACGGTGAAACTTTAGGCCCGGGGGGCGTTTTTACGCAGACTTTCGGCAGCCGTCCTACGCTCTCAAAATTTTTTTCGCAGTTTCACATGCCCATCTTCAAACGACGATTCCCAAGCAACTAAAAGAGTCTAACTATCGCAATAACTTTCAGAATCTGCGGAATATATTCTAGTTTCATAATAACATCACCGGGAATTTTGCACGGTGAAACTTTAGGCCCGGGGGGCGTTTTTACGCAGACTTTCGGCAGCCGTCCTACGCTCTCAAATTTTTTTTCGCAGTTTCACATGCCCATCTTCAAACGACGATTCCCAAGCAACTAAAAGAGTCTAACTATCGCAATAACTTTCAGAATCTGCGGAATATATTCTAGTTTCATAATAACATCACCGGGAATTTTGCACGGTGAAACTTTAGGCCCGGGGGGCGTTTTTACGCAGACTTTCGGCAGCCGTCCTACGCTCTCAAAATTTTTTTCGCAGTTTCACATGCCCATCTTCAAACGACGATTCCCAAGCAACTAAAAGAGTCTAACTATCGCAATAACTTTCAGAATCTGCGGAATATATTCTAGTTTCATAATAACATCACCGGGAATTTTGCACGGTGAAACTTTAGGCCCGGGGGGCGTTTTTACGCAGACTTTCGGCAGCCGTCCTACGCTCTCAAATTTTTTTTCGCAGTTTCACATGCCCATCTTCAAACGACGATTCCCAAGCAACTAAAAGAGTCTAACTATCGCAATAACTTTCAGAATCTGCGGAATATATTCTAGTTTCATAATAACATCACCGGGAATTTTGCACGGTGAAACTTTAGGCCCGGGGGGCGTTTTTACGCAGACTTTCGGCAGCCGTCCTACGCTCTCAAAATTTTTTTCGCAGTTTCACATGCCCATCTTCAAACGACGATTCCCAAGCAACTAAAAGAGTCTAACTATCGCAATAACTTTCAGAATCTGCGGAATATATTCTAGTTTCATAATAACATCACCGGGAATTTTGCACGGTGAAACTTTAGGCCCGGGGGGCGTTTTTACGCAGACTTTCGGCAGCCGTCCTACGCTCTCAAATTTTTTTTCGCAGTTTCACATGCCCATCTTCAAACGACGATTCCCAAGCAACTAAAAGAGTCTAACTATCGCAATAACTTTCAGAATCTGCGGAATATATTCTAGTTTCATAATAACATCACCGGGAATTTTGCACGGTGAAACTTTAGGCCCGGGGGGCGTTTTTACGCAGACTTTCGGCAGCCGTCCTACGCTCTCAAAATTTTTTTCGCAGTTTCACATGCCCATCTTCAAACGACGATTCCCAAGCAACTAAAAGAGTCTAACTATCGCAATAACTTTCAGAATCTGCGGAATATATTCTAGTTTCATAATAACATCACCGGGAATTTTGCACGGTGAAACTTTAGGCCCGGGGGGCGTTTTTACGCAGACTTTCGGCAGCCGTCCTACGCTCTCAAATTTTTTTTTGCAGTTTCACATGCCCATCTTCAAACGACGATTCCCAAGCAACTAAAAGAGTCTAACTATCGCAATAACTTTCAGAATCTGCGGAATATATTCTAGTTTCATAATAACATCACCGGGAATTTTGCACGGTGAAACTTTAGGCCCGGGGGGCGTTTTTACGCAGACTTTCGGCAGCCGTCCTACGCTCTCAAAATTTTTTTCGCAGTTTCACATGCCCATCTTCAAACGACGATTCCCAAGCAACTAAAAGAGTCTAACTATCGCAATAACTTTCAGAATCTGCGGAATATATTCTAGTTTCATAATAACATCACCGGGAATTTTGCACGGTGAAACTTTAGGCCCGGGGGGCGTTTTTACGCAGACTTTCGGCAGCCGTCCTACGCTCTCAAATTTTTTTTCGCAGTTTCACAAGCCCATCTTCAAACGACGATTCCCAAGCAAAGAAAAGAGTCTAACTATCGCAATAACTTTCAGAATCTGCGGAATATATTCTAGTTTCATAATAACATCACCGGGAATTTTGCACGGTGAAACTTTAGGCCCGGGGGGCGTTTTTACGCAGACTTTCGGCAGCCGTCCTACGCTCTCAAAATTTTTTTCGCAGTTTCACGTGCCCATCTTCAAACGACGATTCCCAAGCAACTAAAGGAGTCTAACTATCGCAATAACTTTCAGAATCTGCGGAATATATTCTAGTTTCATAATAACATCACCGGGAATTTTGCACGGTGAAACTTTAGGCCCGGGGGGCGTTTTTACGCAGACTTTCGGCAGCCGTCCTACGCTCTCAAATTTTTTTTCGCAGTTTCACATGCCCATCTTCAAACGACGATTCCCAAGCAACTAAAAGAGTCTAACTATCGCAATAACTTTCAGAATCTGCGGAATATATTCTAGTTTCATAATAACATCACCGGGAATTTTGCACGGTGAAACTTTAGGCCCGGGGGGCGTTTTTACGCAGACTTTCGGCAGCCGTCCTACGCTCTCAAATTTTTTTTCGCAGTTTCACATGCCCATCTTCAAACGACGATTCCCAAGCAACTAAAAGAGTCTAACTATCGCAATAACTTTCAGAATCTGCGGAATATATTCTAGTTTCATAATAACATCACCGGGAATTTTGCACGGTGAAACTTTAGGCCCGGGGGGCGTTTTTACACAGACTTTCGGCAGCCGTCCTACGCTCTCAAAATTTTTTTCGCAGTTTCACATGCCCATCTTCAAACGACGATTCCCAAGCAACTAAAAGAGTCTAACTATCGCAATAACTTTCAGAATCTGCGGAATATATTCTAGTTTCATAATAACATCACCGGGAATTTTGCACGGTGAAACTTTAGGCCCGGGGGGCGTTTTTTCGCAGACTTTCGGCAGCCGTCCTACGCTCTCAAATTTTTTTTCGCAGTTTCACATGCCCATTTTCAAACGACGATTCCCAAGCAACTAAAAGAGTCTAACTATCGCAATAACTTTCAGAATCTGCGGAATATATTCTAGTTTCATAATAACATCACCGGGAATTTTGCACGGTGAAACTTTAGGCCCGGGGGGCGTTTTTACGCAGACTTTCGGCAGCCGTCCTACGCTCTCAAATTTTTTTTCGCAGTTTCACATGCCCATCTTCAAACGACGATTCCCAAGCAACTAAAAGAGTCTAACTATCGCAATAACTTTCAGAATCTGCGGAATATATTCTAGTTTCATAATAACATCACCGGGAATTTTGCACGGTGAAACTTTAGGCCCGGGGGGCGTTTTTACGCAGACTTTCGGCAGCCGTCCTACGCTCTCAAAATTTTTTTCGCAGTTTCACATGCCCATCTTCAAACGACGATTCCCAAGCAACTAAAAGAGTCTAACTATCGCAATAACTTTCAGAATCTGCGGAATATATTCTAGTTTCATAATAACATCACCGGGAATTTTGCACGGTGAAACTTTAGGCCCTTGGGGCCTTTTTACGCAGACTTTCGGCAGCCGTCCTACGCTCTCAAATTTTTTTTCGCAGTTTCACATGCCCATCTTCAAACGACGATTCCCAAGCAACTAAAAGAGTCTAACTATCGCAATAACTTTCAGAATCTGCGGAATATATTCTAGTTTCATAATAACATCACCGGGAATTTTGCACGGTGAAACTATAGGCCCGGGGGGCGTTTTTACGCAGACTTTCGGCAGCCGTCCTACGCTTTAAAAATTTTTTTCGCAGTTTCACATGCCCATCTTCAAACGACGATTCCCAAGCAACTAAAAGAGTCTAACTATCGCAATAACTTTCAGAATCTGCGGAATATATTCTAGTTTCATAATAACATCACCGGGAATTTTGCACGGTGAAACTTTAGGCCCGGGGGGCGTTTTTACGCAGACTTTCGGCAGCCGTCCTACGCTCTCAAATTTTTTTTCGCAGTTTCACATGCCCATCTTCAAACGACGATTCCCAAGCAACTAAAAGAGTCTAACTATCGCAATAACTTTCAGAATCTGCGGAATATATTCAAGTTTCATAATAACATCACCGGGAATTTTGCACGGTGAAACTTTAGGCCCGGGGGGCATTTTTACGCAGACTTTCGGCAGCCGTCCTACGCTCTCAAATTTTTTTTCGCAGTTTCACAAGCCCATCTTCAAACGACGATTCCCAAGCAACTAAAAGAGTCTAACTATCGCAATAACTTTCAGAATCTGCGGAATATATTCTAGTTTCATAATAACATCACCGGGAATTTTGCACGGTGAAACTTTAGGCCCGGGGGGCGTTTTTACGCAGACTTTCGGCAGCCGTCCTACGCTCTCAAAATTTTTTTCGCAGTTTCACCTGCCCATCTTCAAACGACGATTCCCAAGCAACTAAAGGAGTCTAACTATCGCAATAACTTTCAGAATCTGCGGAATATATTCTAGTTTCATAATAACATCACCGGGAATTTTGCACGGTGAAACTTTAGGCCCGGGGGGCGTTTTTACGCAGACTTTCGGCAGCCGTCCTACGCTCTCAAATTTTTTTTCGCAGTTTCACATGCCCATCTTCAAACGACGATTCCCAAGCAACTAAAAGAGTCTAACTATCGCAATAACTTTCAGAATCTGCGGAATATATTCTAGTTTCATAATAACATCACCGGGAATTTTGCACGGTGAAACTTTAGGCCCGGGGGGCGTTTTTACGCAGACTTTCGGCAGCCGTCCTACGCTCTCAAATTTTTTTTCGCAGTTTCACATGCCCATCTTCAAACGACGATTCCCAAGCAACTAAAAGAGTCTAACTATCGCAATAACTTTCAGAATCTGCGGAATATATTCTAGTTTCATAATAACATCACCGGGAATTTTGCACGGTGAAACTTTAGGCCCGGGGGGCGTTTTTACACAGACTTTCGGCAGCCGTCCTACGCTCTCAAAATTTTTTTCGCAGTTTCACATGCCCATCTTCAAACGACGATTCCCAAGCAACTAAAAGAGTCTAACTATCGCAATAACTTTCAGAATCTGCGGAATATATTCTAGTTTCATAATAACATCACCGGGAATTTTGCACGGTGAAACTTTAGGCCCGGGGGGCGTTTTTTCGCAGACTTTCGGCAGCCGTCCTACGCTCTCAAATTTTTTTTCGCAGTTTCACATGCCCATTTTCAAACGACGATTCCCAAGCAACTAAAAGAGTCTAACTATCGCAATAACTTTCAGAATCTGCGGAATATATTCTAGTTTCATAATAACATCACCGGGAATTTTGCACGGTGAAACTTTAGGCCCGGGGGGCGTTTTTACGCAGACTTTCGGCAGCCGTCCTACCCTCTCAAATTTTTTTTCGCAGTTTCACATGCCCATCTTCAAACGACGATTCCCAAGCAACTAAAAGAGTCTAACTATCGCAATAACTTTCAGAATCTGCGGAATATATTCTAGTTTCATAATAACATCACCGGGAATTTTGCACGGTGAAACTTTAGGCCCGGGGGGCGTTTTTACGCAGACTTTCGGCAGCCGTCCTACGCTCTCAAAATTTTTTTCGCAGTTTCACATGCCCATCTTCAAACGACGATTCCCAAGCAACTAAAAGAGTCTAACTATCGCAATAACTTTCAGAATCTGCGGAATATATTCTAGTTTCATAATAACATCACCGGGAATTTTGCACGGTGAAACTTTAGGCCCTTGGGGCCTTTTTACGCAGACTTTCGGCAGCCGTCCTACGCTCTCAAATTTTTTTTCGCAGTTTCACATGCCCATCTTCAAACGACGATTCCCAAGCAACTAAAAGAGTCTAACTATCGCAATAACTTTCAGAATCTGCGGAATATATTCTAGTTTCATAATAACATCACCGGGAATTTTGCACGGTGAAACTATAGGCCCGGGGGGCGTTTTTACGCAGACTTTCGGCAGCCGTCCTACGCTTTAAAAATTTTTTTCGCAGTTTCACATGCCCATCTTCAAACGACGATTCCCAAGCAACTAAAAGAGTCTAACTATCGCAATAACTTTCAGAATCTGCGGAATATATTCTAGTTTCATAATAACATCACCGGGAATTTTGCACGGTGAAACTTTAGGCCCGGGGGGCGTTTTTACGCAGACTTTCGGCAGCCGTCCTACGCTCTCAAATTTTTTTTCGCAGTTTCACAAGCCCATCTTCAAACGACGATTCCCAAGCAACTAAAAGAGTCTAACTATCGCAATAACTTTCAGAATCTGCGGAATATATTCTAGTTTCATAATAACATCACCGGGAATTTTGCACGGTGAAACTTTAGGCCCGGGGGGCGTTTTTACGCAGACTTTCGGCAGCCG
This sequence comes from Salticus scenicus, assembly GCA_963930645.1. Taxonomy (NCBI): domain Eukaryota; kingdom Metazoa; phylum Arthropoda; class Arachnida; order Araneae; family Salticidae; genus Salticus; species Salticus scenicus. The sequence goes on from CAWVNO010000437.1 coordinate 11,320, forward strand.
TCCTACGCTCTCAAATTTTTTTTCGCAGTTTCACATGCCCATCTTCAAACGACGATTCCCAAGCAAATAAAAGAGTCCAACTATCGCAATAACTTTCAGAATCTGCGGAATATATTCTAGTTTCATAATAACATCACCGGGAATTTTGCACGGTGAAACTTTAGGCCCGGGGGGCGTTTTTACGCAGACTTTCGGCAGCCGTCCTACGCTCTCAAAATTTTTTTCGCAGTTTCACATGCCCATCTTCAAACGACGATTCCCAAGCAACTAAAAGAGTCTAACTATCGCAATAACTTTCAGAATCTGCGGAATATATTCTAGTTTCATAATAACATCACCGGGAATTTTGCACGGTGAAACTTTAGGCCCGGGGGGCGTTTTTACGCAGACTTTCGGCAGCCGTCCTACGCTCTCAAATTTTTTTTCGCAGTTTCACATGCCCATCTTCAAACGACGATTCCCAAGCAACTAAAAGAGTCTAACTATCGCAATAACTTTCAGAATCTGCGGAATATATGCTAGTTTCATAATAATATCACCGGGAATTTTGCACGGTGAAACTTTAGGCCCGGGGGGCGTTTTTACGCAGACTTTCGGCAGCCGTCCTACGCTCTCAAAATTTTTTTCGCAGTTTCACATGCCCATCTTCAAACGACGATTCCCAAGCAACTAAAAGAGTCTAACTATCGCAATAACTTTCAGAATCTGCGGAATATATTCTAGTTTCATAATAACATCACCGGGAATTTTGCACGGTGAAACTTTAGTCCCGGGGGGCGTTTTTACGCAGACTTTCGGCAGCCGTCCTACGCTCTCAAATTTTTTTTCGCAGTTTCACATGCCCATCTTCAAACGACGATTCCCAAGCAACTAAAAGAGTCTAACTATCGCAATAACTTTCAGAATCTGCGGAATATATTCTAGTTTCATAATAACATCACCGGGAATTTTGCACGGTGAAACTTTAGGCCCGGGGGGCGTTTTTACGCAGACTTTCGGCAGCCGTCCTACGCTCTCAAAATTTTTTTCGCAGTTTCACATGCCCATCTTCAAACGACGATTCCCAAGCAACTAAAAGAGTCTAACTATCGCAATAACTTTCAGAATCTGCGGAATATATTCTAGTTTCATAATAACATCACCGGGAATTTTGCACGGTGAAACTTTAGGCCCGGGGGGCGTTTTTACGCAGACTTTCGGCAGCCGTCCTACGCTCTCAAATTTTTTTTCGCAGTTTCACATGCCCATCTTCAAACGACGATTCCCAAGCAACTTAAAGAGTCTAACTATCGCAATAACTTTCAGAATCTGCGGAATATATTCTAGTTTCATAATAACATCACCGGGAATTTTGCACGGTGAAACTTTAGGCCCGGGGGGCGTTTTTACGCAGACTTTCGGCAGCCGTCCTACGCTCTCAAATTTTTTTTTGCAGTTTCACATGCCCATCTTCAAACGACGATTCCCAAGCAACTAAAAGAGTCTAACTATCGCAATAACTTTCAGAATCTGCGGAATATATTCTAGTTTCATAATAACATCACCGGGAATTTTGCACGGTGAAACTTTAGGCCCGGGGGGCGTTTTTACGCAGACTTTCGGCAGCCGTCCTACGCTCTCAAAATTTTTTTCGCAGTTTCACATGCCCATCTTCAAACGACGATTCCCAAGCAACTAAAAGAGTCTAACTATCGCAATAACTTTCAGAATCTGCGGAATATATTCTAGTTTCATAATAACATCACCGGGAATTTTGCACGGTTAAACTTTAGGCCCGGGGGGCGTTTTTACGCAGACTTTCGGCAGCCGTCCTACGCTCTCAAATTTTTTTTCGCAGTTTCACAAGCCCATCTTCAAACGACGATTCCCAAGCAAAGAAAAGAGTCTAACTATCGCAATAACTTTCAGAATCTGCGGAATATATTCTAGTTTCATAATAACATCACCGGGAATTTTGCACGGTGAAACTTTAGGCCCGGGGGGCGTTTTTACGCAGACTTTCGGCAGCCGTCCTACGCTCTCAAAATTTTTTTCGCAGTTTCACGTGCCCATCTTCAAACGACGATTCCCAAGCAACTAAAGGAGTCTAACTATCGCAATAACTTTCAGAATCTGCGGAATATATTCTAGTTTCATAATAACATCACCGGGAATTTTGCACGGTGAAACTTTAGGCCCGGGGGGCGTTTTTACGCAGACTTTCGGCAGCCGTCCTACGCTCTCAAATTTTTTTTCGCAGTTTCACATGCCCATCTTCAAACGACGATTCCCAAGCAACTAAAAGAGTCTAACTATCGCAATAACTTTCAGAATCTGCGGAATATATTCTAGTTTCATAATAACATCACCGGGAATTTTGCACGGTGAAACTTTAGGCCCGGGGGGCGTTTTTACGCAGACTTTCGGCAGCCGTCCTACGCTCTCAAATTTTTTTTCGCAGTTTCACATGCCCATCTTCAAACGACGATTCCCAAGCAACTAAAAGAGTCTAACTATCGCAATAACTTTCAGAATCTGCGGAATATATTCTAGTTTCATAATAACATCACCGGGAATTTTGCACGGTGAAACTTTAGGCCCGGGGGGCGTTTTTACACAGACTTTCGGCAGCCGTCCTACGCTCTCAAAATTTTTTTCGCAGTTTCACATGCCCATCTTCAAACGACGATTCCCAAGCAACTAAAAGAGTCTAACTATCGCAATAACTTTCAGAATCTGCGGAATATATTCTAGTTTCATAATAACATCACCGGGAATTTTGCACGGTGAAACTTTAGGCCCGGGGGGCGTTTTTTCGCAGACTTTCGGCAGCCGTCCTACGCTCTCAAATTTTTTTTCGCAGTTTCACATGCCCATTTTCAAACGACGATTCCCAAGCAACTAAAAGAGTCTAACTATCGCAATAACTTTCAGAATCTGCGGAATATATTCTAGTTTCATAATAACATCACCGGGAATTTTGCACGGTGAAACTTTAGGCCCGGGGGGCGTTTTTACGCAGACTTTCGGCAGCCGTCCTACGCTCTCAAATTTTTTTTCGCAGTTTCACATGCCCATCTTCAAACGACGATTCCCAAGCAACTAAAAGAGTCTAACTATCGCAATAACTTTCAGAATCTGCGGAATATATTCTAGTTTCATAATAACATCACCGGGAATTTTGCACGGTGAAACTTTAGGCCCGGGGGGCGTTTTTACGCAGACTTTCGGCAGCCGTCCTACGCTCTCAAAATTTTTTTCGCAGTTTCACATGCCCATCTTCAAACGACGATTCCCAAGCAACTAAAAGAGTCTAACTATCGCAATAACTTTCAGAATCTGCGGAATATATTCTAGTTTCATAATAACATCACCGGGAATTTTGCACGGTGAAACTTTAGGCCCTTGGGGCCTTTTTACGCAGACTTTCGGCAGCCGTCCTACGCTCTCAAATTTTTTTTCGCAGTTTCACATGCCCATCTTTAAACGACGATTCCCAAGCAACTAAAAGAGTCTAACTATCGCAATAACTTTCAGAATCTGCGGAATATATTCTAGTTTCATAATAACATCACCGGGAATTTTGCACGGTGAAACTATAGGCCCGGGGGGCGTTTTTACGCAGACTTTCGGCAGCCGTCCTACGCTTTAAAAATTTTTTTCGCAGTTTCACATGCCCATCTTCAAACGACGATTCCCAAGCAACTAAAAGAGTCTAACTATCGCAATAACTTTCAGAATCTGCGGAATATATTCTAGTTTCATAATAACATCACCGGGAATTTTGCACGGTGAAACTTTAGGCCCGGGGGGCGTTTTTACGCAGACTTTCGGCAGCCGTCCTACGCTCTCAAATTTTTTTTCGCAGTTTCACATGCCCATCTTCAAACGACGATTCCCAAGCAACTAAAAGAGTCTAACTATCGCAATAACTTTCAGAATCTGCGGAATATATTCTAGTTTCATAATAACATCACCGGGAATTTTGCACGGTGAAACTTTAGGCCCGGGGGGCGTTTTTACGCAGACTTTCGGCAGCCGTCCTACGCTCTCAAATTTTTTTTCGCAGTTTCACAAGCCCATCTTCAAACGACGATTCCCAAGCAACTAAAAGAGTCTAACTATCGCAATAACTTTCAGAATCTGCGGAATATATTCTAGTTTCATAATAACATCACCGGGAATTTTGCACGGTGAAACTTTAGGCCCGGGGGGCGTTTTTACGCAGACTTTCGGCAGCCGTCCTACGCTCTCAAAATTTTTTTCGCAGTTTCACGTGCCCATCTTCAAACGACGATTCCCAAGCAACTAAAGGAGTCTAACTATCGCAATAACTTTCAGAATCTGCGGAATATATTCTAGTTTCATAATAACATCACCGGGAATTTTGCACGGTGAAACTTTAGGCCCGGGGGGCGTTTTTACGCAGACTTTCGGCAGCCGTCCTACGCTCTCAAATTTTTTTTCGCAGTTTCACATGCCCATCTTCAAACGACGATTCCCAAGCAACTAAAAGAGTCTAACTATCGCAATAACTTTCAGAATCTGCGGAATATATTCTAGTTTCATAATAACATCACCGGGAATTTTGCACGGTGAAACTTTAGGCCCGGGGGGCGTTTTTACGCAGACTTTCGGCAGCCGTCCTACGCTCTCAAATTTTTTTTCGCAGTTTCACATGCCCATCTTCAAACGACGATTCCCAAGCAACTAAAAGAGTCTAACTATCGCAATAACTTTCAGAATCTGCGGAATATATTCTAGTTTCATAATAACATCACCGGGAATTTTGCACGGTGAAACTTTAGGCCCGGGGGGCGTTTTTACACAGACTTTCGGCAGCCGTCCTACGCTCTCAAAATTTTTTTCGCAGTTTCACATGCCCATCTTCAAACGACGATTCCCAAGCAACTAAAAGAGTCTAACTATCGCAATAACTTTCAGAATCTGCGGAATATATTCTAGTTTCATAATAACATCACCGGGAATTTTGCACGGTGAAACTTTAGGCCCGGGGGGCGTTTTTTCGCAGACTTTCGGCAGCCGTCCTACGCTCTCAAATTTTTTTTCGCAGTTTCACATGCCCATTTTCAAACGACGATTCCCAAGCAACTAAAAGAGTCTAACTATCGCAATAACTTTCAGAATCTGCGGAATATATTCTAGTTTCATAATAACATCACCGGGAATTTTGCACGGTGAAACTTTAGGCCCGGGGGGCGTTTTTACGCAGACTTTCGGCAGTCGTCCTACGCTCTCAAATTTTTTTTCGCAGTTTCACATGCCCATCTTCAAACGACGATTCCCAAGCAACTAAAAGAGTCTAACTATCGCAATAACTTTCAGAATCTGCGGAATATATTCTACTTTCATAATAACATCACCGGGAATTTTGCACGGTGAAACTTTAGGCCCGGGGGGCGTTTTTACGCAGACTTTCGGCAGCCGTCCTACGCTCTCAAAATTTTTTTCGCAGTTTCACATGCCCATCTTCAAACGACGATTCCCAAGCAACTAAAAGAGTCTAACTATCGCAATAACTTTCAGAATCTGCGGAATATATTCTAGTTTCATAATAACATCACCGGGAATTTTGCACGGTGAAACTTTAGGCCCTTGGGGCCTTTTTACGCAGACTTTCGGCAGCCGTCCTACGCTCTCAAATTTTTTTTCGCAGTTTCACATGCCCATCTTCAAACGACGATTCCCAAGCAACTAAAAGAGTCTAACTATCGCAATAACTTTCAGAATCTGCGGAATATATTCTAGTTTCATAATAACATCACCGGGAATTTTGCACGGTGAAACTATAGGCCCGGGGGGCGTTTTTACGCAGACTTTCGGCAGCCGTCCTACGCTTTAAAAATTTTTTTCGCAGTTTCACATGCCCATCTTCAAACGACGATTCCCAAGCAACTAAAAGAGTCTAACTATCGCAATAACTTTCAGAATCTGCGGAATATATTCTAGTTTCATAATAACATCACCGGGAATTTTGCACGGTGAAACTTTAGGCCCGGGGGGCGTTTTTACGCAGACTTTCGGCAGCCGTCCTACGCTCTCAAATTTTTTTTCGCAGTTTCACAAGCCCATCTTCAAACGACGATTCCCAAGCAACTAAAAGAGTCTAACTATCGCAATAACTTTCAGAATCTGCGGAATATATTCTAGTTTCATAATAACATCACCGGGAATTTTGCACGGTGAAACTTTAGGCCCGGGGGGCGTTTTTACGCAGACTTTCGGCAGCCGTCCTACGCTCTCAAATTTTTTTTCGCAGTTTCACATGCCCATCTTCAAACGACGATTCCCAAGCAACTAAAAGAGTCCAACTATCGCAATAACTTTCAGAATCTGCGGAATATATTCTAGTTTCATAATAACATCACCGGGAATTTTGCACGGAGAAACTTTAGGCCCGGGGGGCGTTTTTACGCAGACTTTCGGCAGCCGTCCTACGCTCTCAAAATTTTTTTCGCAGTTTCACATGCCCATCTTCAAACGACGATTCCCAAGCAACTAAAAGAGTCTAACTATCGCAATAACTTTCAGAATCTGCGGAATATATTCTAGTTTCATAATAACATCACCGGGAATTTTGCACGGTGAAACTTTAGGCCCGTGGGGCGTTTTTACGCAGACTTTCGGCAGCCGTCCTACGCTCTCAATTTTTTTTTCGCAGTTTCATATGCCCATCTTCAAACGACGATTCCCAAGCAACTAAAAGAGTCTAACTATCGCAATAACTTTCAGAATCTGCGGAATATATTCTAGTTTCATAATAACATCACCGGGAATTTTGCACGGTGAAACTTTAGGCCCGGGGGGCGTTTTTACGCAGACTTTCGGCAGCCGTCCTACGCTCTCAAAATTTTTTTCGCAGTTTCACATGCCCATCTTCAAACGACGATTCCCAAGCAACTAAAAGAGTCTAACTATCGCAATAACTTTCAGAATCTGCGGAATATATTCTAGTTTCATAATAACATCACCGGGAATTTTGCACGGTGAAACTTTAGGCCCGGGGGGCGTTTTTACGCAGACTTTCGGCAGCCGTCCTACGCTCTCAAATTTTTTTTCGCAGTTTCACATGCCCATCTTCAAACGACGATTCCCAAGCAACTAAAAGAGTCTAACTATCGCAATAACTTTCAGAATCTGCGGAATATATGCTAGTTTCATAATAATATCACCGGGAATTTTGCACGGTGAAACTTTAGGCCCGGGGGGCGTTTTTACGCAGACTTTCGGCAGCCGTCCTACGCTCTCAAATTTTTTTTCGCAGTTTCACATGCCCATCTTCAAACGACGATTCCCAAGCAACTAAAAGAGTCTAACTATCGCAATAACTTTCAGAATCTGCGGAATATATTCTAGTTTCATAATAACATCACCGGGAATTTTGCACGGTGAAACTATAGGCCCGGGGGGCGTTTTTACGCAGACTTTCGGCAGCCGTCCTACGCTCTCAAAATTTTTTTCGCAGTTTCACATGCCCATCTTCAAACGACGATTCCCAAGCAACTAAAAGAGTCTAACTATCGCAATAACTTTCAGAATCTGCGGAATATATTCTAGTTTCATAATAACATCACCGGGAATTTTGCACGGTGAAACTTTAGGCCCGGGGGGCGTTTTTACGCAGACTTTCGGCAGCCGTCCTACGCTCTCAAATTTTTTTTCGCAGTTTCACATGCCCATCTTCAAACGACGATTCCCAAGCAACTAAAAGAGTCTAACTATCGCAATAACTTTCAGAATCTGCGGAATATATTCTAGTTTCATAATAACATCACCGGGAATTTTGCACGGTGAAACTTTAGGCCCGGGGGGCGTTTTTACGCAGACTTTCGGCAGCCGTCCTACGCTCTCAAATTTTTTTTCGCAGTTTCACATGCCCATCTTCAAACGACGATTCCCAAGCAACTAAAAGAGTCTAACTATCGCAATAACTTTCAGAATCTGCGGAATATATGCTAGTTTCATAATAATATCACCGGGAATTTTGCACGGTGAAACTTTAGGCCCGGGGGGCGTTTTTACGCAGACTTTCGGCAGCCGTCCTACGCTCTCAAATTTTTTTTCGCAGTTTCACATGCCCATCTTCAAACGACGATTCCCAAGCAACTAAAAGAGTCTAACTATCGCAATAACTTTCAGAATCTGCGGAATATATTCTAGTTTCATAATAACATCACCGGGAATTTTGCACGGTGAAACTATAGGCCCGGGGGGCGTTTTTACGCAGACTTTCGGCAGCCGTCCTACGCTCTCAAAATTTTTTTCGCAGTTTCACATGCCCATCTTCAAACGACGATTCCCAAGCAACTAAAAGAGTCTAACTATCGCAATAACTTTCAGAATCTGCGGAATATATTCTAGTTTCATAACAACATCACCGGGAATTTTGCACGGTGAAACTTTAGGCCCGGGGGGCGTTTTTACGCAGACTTTCGGCAGCCGTCCTACGCTCTCAAATTTTTTTTCGCAGTTTCACATGCCCATCTTCAAACGACGATTCCCAAGCAACTAAAAGAGTCTAACTATCGCAATAACTTTCAGAATCTGCGGAATATATTCTAGTTTCATAATAACATCACCGGGAATTTTGCACGGTGAAACTTTAGGCCCGGGGGGCGTTTTTACGCAGACTTTCGGCAGCCGTCCTACGCTCTCAAAATTTTTTTCGCAGTTTCACATGCCCATCTTCAAACGACGATTCCCAAGCAACTAAAAGAGTCTAACTATCGCAATAACTTTCAGAATCTGCGGAATATATTCTAGTTTCATAATAACATCACCGGGAATTTTGCACGGTGAAACTTTAGTCCCGGGGGGCGTTTTTACGCAGACTTTCGGCAGCCGTCCTACGCTCTCAAATTTTTTTTCGCAGTTTCACATGCCCATCTTCAAACGACGATTCCCAAGCAACTAAAAGAGTCTAACTATCGCAATAACTTTCAGAATCTGCGGAATATATTCTAGTTTCATAATAACATCACCGGGAATTTTGCACGGTGAAACTTTAGGCCCGGGGGGCGTTTTTACGCAGACTTTCGGCAGCCGTCCTACGCTCTCAAAATTGTTTTCGCAGTTTCACATGCCCATCTTCAAACGACGATTCCCAAGCAACTAAAAGAGTTTAACTATCGCAATAACTTTCAGAATCTGCGGAATATATTCTAGTTTCATAATAACATCACCGGGAATTTTGCACGGTGAAACTTTAGGCCCGGGGGGCGTTTTTACGCAGACTTTCGGCAGCCGTCCTACGCTCTCAAATTTTTTTTCGCAGTTTCACATGCCCATCTTCAAACGACGATTCCCAAGCAACTAAAAGAGTCTAACTATCGCAATAACTTTCAGAATCTGCGGAATATATTCTAGTTTCATAATAACATCACCGGGAATTTGGCACGGTGAAACTTTAGGCCCGGGGGGCGTTTTTACGCAGACTTTCGGCAGCCGTCCTACGCTCTCAAAATTTTTTTCGCAGTTTCACATGCCCATCTTCAAACGACGATTCCCAAGCAACTAAAAGAGTCTAACTATCGCAATAACTTTCAGAATCTGCGGAATATATTCTAGTTTCATAATAACATCACCGGGAATTTTGCACGGTGAAACTTTAGGCCCGGGGGGCGTTTTTACGCAGACTTTCGGCAGCCGTCCTACGCTCTCAAAATTTTTTTCGCAGTTTCACATGCCCATCTTCAAACGACGATTCCCAAGCAACTAAAAGAGTCTAACTATCGCAATAACTTTCAGAATCTGCGGAATATATTCTAGTTTCATAATAACATCACCGGGAATTTTGCACGGTGAAACTTTAGGCCCGGGGGGCGTTTTTACGCAGACTTTCGGCAGCCGTACTACGCTCTCAAAATTTTTTTCGCAGTTTCACATGCCCATCTTCAAACGACGATTCCCAAGCAACTAAAAGAGTCTAACTATCGCAATAACTTTCAGAATCTGCGGAATATATTCTAGTTTCATAATAACATCACCGGGAATTTTGCACGGTGAAACTTTAGGCCCGGGGGGCGTTTTTACGCAGACTTTCGGCAGCCGTCCTACGCTCTCAAATTTTTTTTCGCAGTTTCACATGCCCATCTTCAAACGGCGATTCCCAAGCAACTTAAAGAGTCTAACTATCGCAATAACTTTCAGAATCTGCGGAATATATTCTAGTTTCATAATAACATCACCGGGAATTTTGCACGGTGAAACTTTAGGCCCGGGGGGCGTTTTTACGCAGACTTTCGGCAGCCGTCCTACGCTCTCAAATTTTTTTTCGCAGTTTCACATGCCCATCTTCAAACGACGATTCCCAAGCAACTAAAAGAGTCTAACTATCGCAATAACTTTCAGAATCTGCGGAATATATTCTAGTTTCATAATAACATCACCGGGAATTTTGCACGGTGAAACTTTAGGCCCGGGGGGCGTTTTTACGCAGACTTTCGGCAGCCGTCCTACGCTCTCAAAATTTTTTTCGCAGTTTCACATGCCCATCTTCAAACGACGATTCCCAAGCAACTAAAAGAGTCTAACTATCGCAATAACTTTCAGAATCTGCGGAATATATTCTAGTTTCATAATAACATCACCGGGAATTTTGCACGGTGAAACTTTAGGCCCGGGGGGCGTTTTTACGCAGACTTTCGGCAGCCGTCCTACGCTCTCAAAATTTTTTTCGCAGTTTCACATGCCCATCTTCAAACGACGATTCCCAAGCAACTAAAAGAGTCTAACTATCGCAATAACTTTCAGAATCTGCGGAATATATTCTAGTTTCATAATAACATCACCGGGAATTTTGCACGGTGAAACTTTAGGCCCGGGGGGCGTTTTTACGCAGACTTTCGGCAGCCGTCCTACGCTCTCAAAATTTTTTTCGCAGTTTCACATGCCCATCTTCAAACGACGATTCCCAAGCAACTAAAAGAGTCTAACTATCGCAATAACTTTCAGAATCTGCGGAATATATTCTAGTTTCATAATAACATCACCGGGAATTTTGCACGGTGAAACTTTAGGCCCGGGGGGCGTTTTTACGCAGACTTTCGGCAGCCGTCCTACGCTCTCAAATTTTTTTTCGCAGTTTCACATGCCCATCTTCAAACGGCGATTCCCAAGCAACTTAAAGAGTCTAACTATCGCAATAACTTTCAGAATCTGCGGAATATATTCTAGTTTCATAATAACATCACCGGGAATTTTGCACGGTGAAACTTTAGGCCCGGGGGGCGTTTTTACGCAGACTTTCGGCAGCCGTCCTACGCTCTCAAATTTTTTTTCGCAGTTTCACATGCCCATCTTCAAACGACGATTCCCAAGCAACTAAAAGAGTCTAACTATCGCAATAACTTTCAGAATCTGCGGAATATATTCTAGTTTCATAATAACATCACCGGGAATTTTGCACGGTGAAACTTTAGGCCCGGGGGGCGTTTTTACGCAGACTTTCGGCAGCCGTCCTACGCTCTCAAATTTTTTTTCGCAGTTTCACAAGCCCATCTTCAAACGACGATTCCCAAGCAACTAAAAGAGTCTAACTATCGCAATAACTTTCAGAATCTGCGGAATATATTCTAGTTTCATAATAACATCACCGGGAATTTTGCACGGTGAAACTTTAGGCCCGGGGGGCGTTTTTACGCAGACTTTCGGCAGCCGTCCTACGCTCTCAAATTTTTTTTCGCAGTTTCACATGCCCATCTTCAAACGACGATTCCCAAGCAACTAAAAGAGTCTAACTATCGCAATAACTTTCAGAATCTGCGGAATATATTCTAGTTTCATAATAACATCACCGGGAATTTTGCACGGTGAAACTTTAGGCCCGGGGGGCGTTTTTACGCAGACTTTCGGCAGCCGTCCTACGCTCTCAAAATTTTTTTCGCAGTTTCACATGCCCATCTTCAAACGACGATTCCCAAGCAACTAAAAGAGTCTAACTATCGCAATAACTTTCAGAATCTGCGGAATATATTCTAGTTTCATAATAACATCACCGGGAATTTTGCACGGTGAAACTTTAGGCCCGGGGGGCGTTTTTACGCAGACTTTCGGCAGCCGTCCTACGCTCTCAAAATTTTTTTCGCAGTTTCACATGCCCATCTTCAAACGACGATTCCCAAGCAACTAAAAGAGTCTAACTATCGCAATAACTTTCAGAATCTGCGGAATATATTCTAGTTTCATAATAACATCACCGGGAATTTTGCACGGTGAAACTTTAGGCCCGGGGGGCGTTTTTACGCAGACTTTCGGCAGCCGTCCTACGCTCTCAAATTTTTTTTCGCAGTTTCACAAGCCCATCTTCAAACGGCGATTCCCAAGCAACTTAAAGAGTCTAACTATCGCAATAACTTTCAGAATCTGCGGAATATATTCTAGTTTCATAATAACATCACCGGGAATTTTGCACGGTGAAACTTTAGGCCCGGGGGGCGTTTTTACGCAGACTTTCGGCAGCCGTCCTACGCTCTCAAATTTTTTTTCGCAGTTTCACATGCCCATCTTCAAACGACGATTCCCAAGCAACTAAAAGAGTCTAACTATCGCAATAACTTTCAGAATCTGCGGAATATATTCTAGTTTCATAATAACATCACCGGGAATTTTGCACGGTGAAACTTTAGGCCCGGGGGGCGTTTTTACGCAGACTTTCGGCAGCCGTCCTACGCTCTCAAAATTTTTTTCGCAGTTTCACATGCCCATCTTCAAACGACGATTCCCAAGCAACTAAAAGAGTCTAACTATCGCAATAACTTTCAGAATCTGCGGAATATATTCTAGTTTCATAATAACATCACCGGGAATTTTGCACGGTGAAACTTTAGGCCCGGGGGGCGTTTTTACGCAGACTTTCGGCAGCCGTCCTACGCTCTCAAATTTTTTTTCGCAGTTTCACAAGCCCATCTTCAAACGACGATTCCCAAGCAACTAAAAGAGTCTAACTATCGCAATAACTTTCAGAATCTGCGGAATATATTCTAGTTTCATAATAACATCACCGGGAATTTTGCACGGTGAAACTTTAGGCCCGGGGGGCGTTTTTACGCAGACTTTCGGCAGCCGTCCTACGCTCTCAAATTTTTTTTCGCAGTTTCACATGCCCATCTTCAAACGACGATTCCCAAGCAACTAAAAGAGTCTAACTATCGCAATAACTTTCAGAATCTGCGGAATATATTCTAGTTTCATAATAACATCACCGGGAATTTTGCACGGTGAAACTTTAGGCCCGGGGGGCGTTTTTACGCAGACTTTCGGCAGCCGTCCTACGCTCTCAAAAATTTTTTCGCAGTTTCACATGCCCATCTTCAAACGACGATTCCCAAGCAACTAAAAGAGTCTAACTATCGCAATAACTTTCAGAATCTGCGGAATATATTCTAGTTTCATAATAACATCACCGGGAATTTTGCACGGTGAAACTTTAGGCCCGGGGTGCGTTTTTACGCAGACTTTCGGCAGCCGTCCTACGCTCTCAAATTTTTTTTCGCAGTTTCACAAGCCCATCTTCAAACGACGATTCCCAAGCAACTAAAAGAGTCTAACTATCGCAATAACTTTCAGAATCTGCGGAATATATTCTAGTTTCATAATAACATCACCGGGAATTTGGCACGGTGAAACTTTAGGCCCGGGGGGCGTTTTTACGCAGACTTTCGGCAGCCGTCCTACGCTCTCAAAATTTTTTTCGCAGTTTCACATGCCCATCTTCAAACGACGATTCCCAAGCAACTAAAAGAGTCTAACTATCGCAATAACTTTCAGAATCTGCGGAATATATTCTAGTTTCATAATAACATCACCGGGAATTTTGCACGGTGAAACTTTAGGCCCGGGGGGCGTTTTTTCGCAGACTTTCGGCAGCCGTCCTACGCTCTCAAATTTTTTTTCGCAGTTTCACATGCCCATTTTCAAACGACGATTCCCAAGCAACTAAAAGAGTCTAACTATCGCAATAACTTTCAGAATCTGCGGAATATATTCTAGTTTCATAATAACATCACCGGGAATTTTGCACGGTGAAACTTTAGGCCCGGGGGGCGTTTTTACGCAGACTTTCGGCAGCCGTCCTACGCTCTCAAATTTTTTTTCGCAGTTTCACATGCCCATCTTCAAACGACGATTCCCAAGCAACTAAAAGAGTCTAACTATCGCAATAACTTTCAGAATCTGCGGAATATATTCTACTTTCATAATAACATCACCGGGAATTTTGCACGGTGAAACTTTAGGCCCGGGGGGCGTTTTTACGCAGACTTTCGGCAGCCGTCCTACGCTCTCAAAATTTTTTTCGCAGTTTCACATGCCCATCTTCAAACGACGATTCCCAAGCAACTAAAAGAGTCTAACTATCGCAATAACTTTCAGAATCTGCGGAATATATTCTAGTTTCATAATAACATCACCGGGAATTTTGCACGGTGAAACTTTAGGCCCTTGGGGCCTTTTTACGCAGACTTTCGGCAGCCGTCCTACGCTCTCAAATTTTTTTTCGCAGTTTCACATGCCCATCTTCAAACGACGATTCCCAAGCAACTAAAAGAGTCTAACTATCGCAATAACTTTCAGAATCTGCGGAATATATTCTAGTTTCATAATAACATCACCGGGAATTTTGCACGGTGAAACTATAGGCCCGGGGGGCGTTTTTACGCAGACTTTCGGCAGCCGTCCTACGCTTTAAAAATTTTTTTCGCAGTTTCACATGCCCATCTTCAAACGACGATTCCCAAGCAACTAAAAGAGTCTAACTATCGCAATAACTTTCAGAATCTGCGGAATATATTCTAGTTTCATAATAACATCACCGGGAATTTTGCACGGTGAAACTTTAGGCCCGGGGGGCGTTTTTACGCAGACTTTCGGCAGCCGTCCTACGCTCTCAAATTTTTTTTCGCAGTTTCACAAGCCCATCTTCAAACGACGATTCCCAAGCAACTAAAAGAGTCTAACTATCGCAATAACTTTCAGAATCTGCGGAATATATTCTAGTTTCATAATAACATCACCGGGAATTTTGCACGGTGAAACTTTAGGCCCGGGGGGCGTTTTTACGCAGACTTTCGGCAGCCGTCCTACGCTCTCAAATTTTTTTTCGCAGTTTCACATGCCCATCTTCAAACGACGATTCCCAAGCAACTAAAAGAGTCCAACTATCGCAATAACTTTCAGAATCTGCGGAATATATTCTAGTTTCATAATAACATCACCGGGAATTTTGCACGGAGAAACTTTAGGCCCGGGGGGCGTTTTTACGCAGACTTTCGGCAGCCGTCCTACGCTCTCAAAATTTTTTTCGCAGTTTCACATGCCCATCTTCAAACGACGATTCCCAAGCAACTAAAAGAGTCTAACTATCGCAATAACTTTCAGAATCTGCGGAATATATTCTAGTTTCATAATAACATCACCGGGAATTTTGCACGGTGAAACTTTAGGCCCGTGGGGCGTTTTTACGCAGACTTTCGGCAGCCGTCCTACGCTCTCAATTTTTTTTTCGCAGTTTCATATGCCCATCTTCAAACGACGATTCCCAAGCAACTAAAAGAGTCTAACTATCGCAATAACTTTCAGAATCTGCGGAATATATTCTAGTTTCATAATAACATCACCGGGAATTTTGCACGGTGAAACTTTAGGCCCGGGGGGCGTTTTTACGCAGACTTTCGGCAGCCGTCCTACGCTCTCAAAATTTTTTTCGCAGTTTCACATGCCCATCTTCAAACGACGATTCCCAAGCAACTAAAAGAGTCTAACTATCGCAATAACTTTCAGAATCTGCGGAATATATTCTAGTTTCATAATAACATCACCGGGAATTTTGCACGGTGAAACTTTAGGCCCGGGGGGCGTTTTTACGCAGACTTTCGGCAGCCGTCCTACGCTCTCAAATTTTTTTTCGCAGTTTCACATGCCCATCTTCAAACGACGATTCCCAAGCAACTAAAAGAGTCTAACTATCGCAATAACTTTCAGAATCTGCGGAATATATGCTAGTTTCATAATAATATCACCGGGAATTTTGCACGGTGAAACTTTAGGCCCGGGGGGCGTTTTTACGCAGACTTTCGGCAGCCGTCCTACGCTCTCAAATTTTTTTTCGCAGTTTCACATGCCCATCTTCAAACGACGATTCCCAAGCAACTAAAAGAGTCTAACTATCGCAATAACTTTCAGAATCTGCGGAATATATTCTAGTTTCATAATAACATCACCGGGAATTTTGCACGGTGAAACTTTAGGCCCGGGGGGCGTTTTTACGCAGACTTTCGGCAGCCGTCCTACGCTCTCAAAATTTTTTTCGCAGTTTCACATGCCCATCTTCAAACGGCGATTCCCAAGCAACTTAAAGAGTCTAACTATCGCAATAACTTTCAGAATCTGCGGAATATATTCTAGTTTCATAATAACATCACCGGGAATTTTGCACGGTGAAACTTTAGGCCCGGGGGGCGTTTTTACGCAGACTTTCGGCAGCCGTCCTACGCTCTCAAATTTTTTTTCGCAGTTTCACATGCCCATCTTCAAACGACGATTCCCAAGCAACTAAAAGAGTCTAACTATCGCAATAACTTTCAGAATCTGCGGAATATATTCTAGTTTCATAATAACATCACCGGGAATTTTGCACGGTGAAACTTTAGGCCCGGGGGGCGTTTTTACGCAGACTTTCGGCAGCCGTCCTACGCTCTCAAAATTTTTTTCGCAGTTTCACATGCCCATCTTCAAACGACGATTCCCAAGCAACTAAAAGAGTCTAACTATCGCAATAACTTTCAGAATCTGCGGAATATATTCTAGTTTCATAATAACATCACCGGGAATTTTGCACGGTGAAACTTTAGGCCCGGGGGGCGTTTTTACGCAGACTTTCGGCAGCCGTCCTACGCTCTCAAATTTTTTTTCGCAGTTTCACAAGCCCATCTTCAAACGACGATTCCCAAGCAACTAAAAGAGTCTAACTATCGCAATAACTTTCAGAATCTGCGGAATATATTCTAGTTTCATAATAACATCACCGGGAATTTTGCACGGTGAAACTTTAGGCCCGGGGGGCGTTTTTACGCAGACTTTCGGCAGCCGTCCTACGCTCTCAAATTTTTTTTCGCAGTTTCACATGCCCATCTTCAAACGACGATTCCCAAGCAACTAAAAGAGTCTAACTATCGCAATAACTTTCAGAATCTGCGGAATATATTCTAGTTTCATAATAACATCACCGGGAATTTTGCACGGTGAAACTTTAGGCCCGGGGGGCGTTTTTACGCAGACTTTCGGCAGCCGTCCTACGCTCTCAAAATTTTTTTCGCAGTTTCACATGCCCATCTTCAAACGACGATTCCCAAGCAACTAAAAGAGTCTAACTATCGCAATAACTTTCAGAATCTGCGGAATATATTCTAGTTTCATAATAACATCACCGGGAATTTTGCACGGTGAAACTTTAGGCCCGGGGGGCGTTTTTACGCAGACTTTCGGCAGCCGTCCTACGCTCTCAAATTTTTTTTCGCAGTTTCACAAGCCCATCTTCAAACGGCGATTCCCAAGCAACTTAAAGAGTCTAACTATCGCAATAACTTTCAGAATCTGCGGAATATATTCTAGTTTCATAATAACATCACCGGGAATTTTGCACGGTGAAACTTTAGGCCCGGGGGGCGTTTTTACGCAGACTTTCGGCAGCCGTCCTACGCTCTCAAATTTTTTTTCGCAGTTTCACATGCCCATCTTCAAACGACGATTCCCAAGCAACTAAAAGAGTCTAACTATCGCAATAACTTTCAGAATCTGCGGAATATATTCTAGTTTCATAATAACATCACCGGGAATTTTGCACGGTGAAACTTTAGGCCCGGGGGGCGTTTTTACGCAGACTTTCGGCAGCCGTCCTACGCTCTCAAAATTTTTTTCGCAGTTTCACATGCCCATCTTCAAACGACGATTCCCAAGCAACTAAAAGAGTCTAACTATCGCAATAACTTTCAGAATCTGCGGAATATATTCTAGTTTCATAATAACATCACCGGGAATTTTGCACGGTGAAACTTTAGGCCCGGGGGGCGTTTTTACGCAGACTTTCGGCAGCCGTCCTACGCTCTCAAATTTTTTTTTCGCAGTTTCACAAGCCCATCTTCAAACGACGATTCCCAAGCAACTAAAAGAGTCTAACTATCGCAATAACTTTCAGAATCTGCGGAATATATTCTAGTTTCATAATAACATCACCGGGAATTTTGCACGGTGAAACTTTAGGCCCGGGGGGCGTTTTTACGCAGACTTTCGGCAGCCGTCCTACGCTCTCAAATTTTTTTTCGCAGTTTCACATGCCCATCTTCAAAC
The DNA here is from genome assembly GCA_963930645.1 of Salticus scenicus. NCBI lineage: Eukaryota > Metazoa > Arthropoda > Arachnida > Araneae > Salticidae > Salticus > Salticus scenicus. The sequence continues at coordinate 29,662 of CAWVNO010000437.1, forward strand.
GACGATTCCCAAGCAACTAAAAGAGTCTAACTATCGCAATAACTTTCAGAATCTGCGGAATATATTCTAGTTTCATAATAACATCACCGGGAATTTTGCACGGTGAAACTTTAGGCCCGGGGGGCGTTTTTACGCAGACTTTCGGCAGCCGTCCTACGCTCTCAAAATTTTTTTCGCAGTTTCACATGCCCATCTTCAAACGACGATTCCCAAGCAACTAAAAGAGTCTAACTATCGCAATAACTTTCAGAATCTGCGGAATATATTCTAGTTTCATAATAACATCACCGGGAATTTTGCACGGTGAAACTTTAGGCCCGGGGGGCGTTTTTACGCAGACTTTCGGCAGCCGTCCTACGCTCTCAAATTTTTTTTCGCAGTTTCACAAGCCCATCTTCAAACGACGATTCCCAAGCAACTAAAAGAGTCTAACTATCGCAATAACTTTCAGAATCTGCGGAATATATTCTAGTTTCATAATAACATCACCGGGAATTTGGCACGGTGAAACTTTAGGCCCGGGGGGCGTTTTTACGCAGACTTTCGGCAGCCGTCCTACGCTCTCAAAATTTTTTTCGCAGTTTCACATGCCCATCTTCAAACGACGATTCCCAAGCAACTAAAAGAGTCTAACTATCGCAATAACTTTCAGAATCTGCGGAATATATTCTAGTTTCATAATAACATCACCGGGAATTTTGCACGGTGAAACTTTAGGCCCGGGGGGCGTTTTTTCGCAGACTTTCGGCAGCCGTCCTACGCTCTCAAATTTTTTTTCGCAGTTTCACATGCCCATTTTCAAACGACGATTCCCAAGCAACTAAAAGAGTCTAACTATCGCAATAACTTTCAGAATCTGCGGAATATATTCTAGTTTCATAATAACATCACCGGGAATTTTGCACGGTGAAACTTTAGGCCCGGGGGGCGTTTTTACGCAGACTTTCGGCAGCCGTCCTACGCTCTCAAATTTTTTTTCGCAGTTTCACATGCCCATCTTCAAACGACGATTCCCAAGCAACTAAAAGAGTCTAACTATCGCAATAACTTTCAGAATCTGCGGAATATATTCTACTTTCATAATAACATCACCGGGAATTTTGCACGGTGAAACTTTAGGCCCGGGGGGCGTTTTTACGCAGACTTTCGGCAGCCGTCCTACGCTCTCAAAATTTTTTTCGCAGTTTCACATGCCCATCTTCAAACGACGATTCCCAAGCAACTAAAAGAGTCTAACTATCGCAATAACTTTCAGAATCTGCGGAATATATTCTAGTTTCATAATAACATCACCGGGAATTTTGCACGGTGAAACTTTAGGCCCTTGGGGCCTTTTTACGCAGACTTTCGGCAGCCGTCCTACGCTCTCAAATTTTTTTTCGCAGTTTCACATGCCCATCTTCAAACGACGATTACCAAGCAACTAAAAGAGTCTAACTATCGCAATAACTTTCAGAATCTGCGGAATATATTCTAGTTTCATAATAACATCACCGGGAATTTTGCACGGTGAAACTATAGGCCCGGGGGGCGTTTTTACGCAGACTTTCGGCAGCCGTCCTACGCTTTAAAAATTTTTTTCGCAGTTTCACATGCCCATCTTCAAACGACGATTCCCAAGCAACTAAAAGAGTCTAACTATCGCAATAACTTTCAGAATCTGCGGAATATATTCTAGTTTCATAATAACATCACCGGGAATTTTGCACGGTGAAACTTTAGGCCCGGGGGGCGTTTTTACGCAGACTTTCGGCAGCCGTCCTACGCTCTCAAATTTTTTTTCGCAGTTTCACAAGCCCATCTTCAAACGACGATTCCCAAGCAACTAAAAGAGTCTAACTATCGCAATAACTTTCAGAATCTGCGGAATATATTCTAGTTTCATAATAACATCACCGGGAATTTTGCACGGTGAAACTTTAGGCCCGGGGGGCGTTTTTACGCAGACTTTCGGCAGCCGTCCTACGCTCTCAAATTTTTTTTCGCAGTTTCACATGCCCATCTTCAAACGACGATTCCCAAGCAACTAAAAGAGTCCAACTATCGCAATAACTTTCAGAATCTGCGGAATATATTCTAGTTTCATAATAACATCACCGGGAATTTTGCACGGAGAAACTTTAGGCCCGGGGGGCGTTTTTACGCAGACTTTCGGCAGCCGTCCTACGCTCTCAAATTTTTTTTCGCAGTTTCACATGCCCATCTTCAAACGACGATTCCCAAGCAACTAAAAGAGTCTAACTATCGCAATAACTTTCAGAATCTGCGGAATATATTCTAGTTTCATAATAACATCACCGGGAATTTTGCACGGTGAAACTTTAGGCCCGGGGGGCGTTTTTACGCAGACTTTCGGCAGCCGTCCTACGCTTTAAAAATTTTTTTCGCAGTTTCACATGCCCATCTTCAAACGACGATTCCCAAGCAACTAAAAGAGTCTAACTATCGCAATAACTTTCAGAATCTGCGGAATATATTCTAGTTTCATAATAACATCACCGGGAATTTTGCACGGTGAAACTTTAGGCCCGGGGGGCGTTTTTACGCAGACTTTCGGCAGCCGTCCTACGCTCTCAAATTTTTTTTCGCAGTTTCACATGCCCATCTTCAAACGACGATTCCCAAGCAACTAAAAGAGTCTAACTATCGCAATAACTTTCAGAATCTGCGGAATATATGCTAGTTTCATAATAACATCACCGGGAATTTTGCACGGTGAAACTTTAGGCCCGGGGGGCGTTTTTACGCAGACTTTCGGCAGCCGTCCTACGCTCTCAAATTTTTTTTCGCAGTTTCACATGCCCATCTTCAAACGACGATTCCCAAGCAACTAAAAGAGTCTAACTATCGCAATAACTTTCAGAATCTGCGGAATATATTCTAGTTTCATAATAACATCACCGGGAATTTTGCACGGTGAAACTTTAGGCCCGGGGGGCGTTTTTACGCAGACTTTCGGCAGCCGTCCTACGCTTTAAAAATTTTTTTCGCAGTTTCACATGCCCATCTTCAAACGACGATTCCCAAGCAACTAAAAGAGTCTAACTATCGCAATAACTTTCAGAATCTGCGGAATATATTCTAGTTTCATAATAACATCACCGGGAATTTTGCACGGTGAAACTTTAGGCCCGGGGGGCGTTTTTACGCAGACTTTCGGCAGCCGTCCTACGCTCTCAAATTTTTTTTCGCAGTTTCACAAGCCCATCTTCAAACGACGATTCCCAAGCAACTAAAAGAGTCTAACTATCGCAATAACTTTCAGAATCTGCGGAATATATTCTAGTTTCATAATAACATCACCGGGAATTTTGCACGGTGAAACTTTAGGCCCGGGGGGCGTTTTTACGCAGACTTTCGGCAGCCGTCCTACGCTCTCAAATTTTTTTTCGCAGTTTCACATGCCCATCTTCAAACGACGATTCCCAAGCAACTAAAAGAGTCCAACTATCGCAATAACTTTCAGAATCTGCGGAATATATTCTAGTTTCATAATAACATCACCGGGAATTTTGCACGGAGAAACTTTAGGCCCGGGGGGCGTTTTTACGCAGACTTTCGGCAGCCGTCCTACGCTCTCAAAATTTTTTTCGCAGTTTCACATGCCCATCTTCAAACGACGATTCCCAAGCAACTAAAAGAGTCTAACTATCGCAATAACTTTCAGAATCTGCGGAATATATTCTAGTTTCATAATAACATCACCGGGAATTTTGCACGGTGAAACTTTAGGCCCGTGGGGCGTTTTTACGCAGACTTTCGGCAGCCGTCCTACGCTCTCAATTTTTTTTTCGCAGTTTCATATGCCCATCTTCAAACGACGATTCCCAAGCAACTAAAAGAGTCTAACTATCGCAATAACTTTCAGAATCTGCGGAATATATTCTAGTTTCATAATAACATCACCGGGAATTTTGCACGGTGAAACTTTAGGCCCGGGGGGCGTTTTTACGCAGACTTTCGGCAGCCGTCCTACGCTCTCAAAATTTTTTTCGCAGTTTCACATGCCCATCTTCAAACGACGATTCCCAAGCAACTAAAAGAGTCTAACTATCGCAATAACTTTCAGAATCTGCGGAATATATTCTAGTTTCATAATAACATCACCGGGAATTTTGCACGGTGAAACTTTAGGCCCGGGGGGCGTTTTTACGCAGACTTTCGGCAGCCGTCCTACGCTCTCAAATTTTTTTTCGCAGTTTCACATGCCCATCTTCAAACGACGATTCCCAAGCAACTAAAAGAGTCTAACTATCGCAATAACTTTCAGAATCTGCGGAATATATGCTAGTTTCATAATAATATCACCGGGAATTTTGCACGGTGAAACTTTAGGCCCGGGGGGCGTTTTTACGCAGACTTTCGGCAGCCGTCCTACGCTCTCAAATTTTTTTTCGCAGTTTCACATGCCCATCTTCAAACGACGATTCCCAAGCAACTAAAAGAGTCTAACTATCGCAATAACTTTCAGAATCTGCGGAATATATTCTAGTTTCATAATAACATCACCGGGAATTTTGCACGGTGAAACTATAGGCCCGGGGGGCGTTTTTACGCAGACTTTCGGCAGCCGTCCTACGCTCTCAAAATTTTTTTCGCAGTTTCACATGCCCATCTTCAAACGACGATTCCCAAGCAACTAAAAGAGTCTAACTATCGCAATAACTTTCAGAATCTGCGGAATATATTCTAGTTTCATAATAACATCACCGGGAATTTTGCACGGTGAAACTTTAGGCCCGGGGGGCGTTTTTACGCAGACTTTCGGCAGCCGTCCTACGCTCTCAAATTTTTTTTCGCAGTTTCACATGCCCATTTTCAAACGACGATTCCCAAGCAACTAAAAGAGTCTAACTATCGCAATAACTTTCAGAATCTGCGGAATATATTCTAGTTTCATAATAACATCACCGGGAATTTTGCACGGTGAAACTTTAGGCCCGGGGGGCGTTTTTACGCAGACTTTCGGCAGCCGTCCTACGCTCTCAAATTTTTTTTCGCAGTTTCACATGCCCATCTTCAAACGACGATTCCCAAGCAACTAAAAGAGTCTAACTATCGCAATAACTTTCAGAATCTGCGGAATATATTCTACTTTCATAATAACATCACCGGGAATTTTGCACGGTGAAACTTTAGGCCCGGGGGGCGTTTTTACGCAGACTTTCGGCAGCCGTCCTACGCTCTCAAATTTTTTTTCGCAGTTTCACAAGCCCATCTTCAAACGACGATTCCCAAGCAACTAAAAGAGTCTAACTATCGCAATAACTTTCAGAATCTGCGGAATATATTCTAGTTTCATAATAACATCACCGGGAATTTTGCACGGTGAAACTTTAGGCCCGGGGGGCGTTTTTACGCAGACTTTCGGCAGCCGTCCTACGCTCTCAAATTTTTTTTCGCAGTTTCACATGCCCATCTTCAAACGACGATTCCCAAGCAACTAAAAGAGTCTAACTATCGCAATAACTTTCAGAATCTGCGGAATATATTCTAGTTTCATAATAACATCACCGGGAATTTTGCACGGTGAAACTTTAGGCCCGGGGGGCGTTTTTACGCAGACTTTCGGCAGCCGTCCTACGCTCTCAAAATTTTTTTTCGCAGTTTCACATGCCCATCTTCAAACGACGATTCCCAAGCAACTAAAAGAGTCTAACTATCGCAATAACTTTCAGAATCTGCGGAATATATTCTAGTTTCATAATAACATCACCGTGAATTTTGCACGGTGAAACTTTAGGCCCGGGGGGCGTTTTTACGCAGACTTTCGGCAGCCGTCCTACGCTCTCAAATTTTTTTTCGCAGTTTCACAAGCCCATCTTCAAACGGCGATTCCCAAGCAACTAAAAGAGTCTAACTATCGCAATAACTTTCAGAATCTGCGGAATATATTCTAGTTTCATAATAACATCACCGGGAATTTTGCACGGTGAAACTTTAGGCCCGGGGGGCGTTTTTACGCAGACTTTCGGCAGCCGTCCTACGCTCTCAAATTTTTTTTCGCAGTTTCACATGCCCATCTTCAAACGACGATTCCCAAGCAACTAAAAGAGTCTAACTATCGCAATAACTTTCAGAATCTGCGGAATATATTCTAGTTTCATAATAACATCACCGGGAATTTTGCACGGTGAAACTTTAGGCCCGGGGGGCGTTTTTACGCAGACTTTCGGCAGCCGTCCTACGCTCTCAAATTTTTTTTCGCAGTTTCACATGCCCATCTTCAAACGACGATTCCCAAGCAACTAAAAGAGTCTAACTATCGCAATAACTTTCAGAATCTGCGGAATATATGCTAGTTTCATAATAACATCACCGGGAATTTTGCACGGTGAAACTTTAGGCCCGGGGGGCGTTTTTACGCAGACTTTCGGCAGCCGTCCTACGCTCTCAAATTTTTTTTCGCAGTTTCACATGCCCATCTTCAAACGACGATTCCCAAGCAACTAAAAGAGTCTAACTATCGCAATAACTTTCAGAATCTGCGGAATATATTCTAGTTTCATAATAACATCACCGGGAATTTTGCACGGTGAAACTATAGGCCCGGGGGGCGTTTTTACGCAGACTTTCGGCAGCCGTCCTACGCTCTCAAAATTTTTTTCGCAGTTTCACATGCCCATCTTCAAACGACGATTCCCAAGCAACTAAAAGAGTCTAACTATCGCAATAACTTTCAGAATCTGCGGAATATATTCTAGTTTCATAATAACATCACCGGGAATTTTGCACGGTGAAACTTTAGGCCCGGGGGGCGTTTTTACGCAGACTTTCGGCAGCCGTCCTACGCTCTCAAATTTTTTTTCGCAGTTTCACATGCCCATCTTCAAACGACGATTCCCAAGCAACTAAAAGAGTCTAACTATCGCAATAACTTTCAGAATCTGCGGAATATATTCTAGTTTCATAATAACATCACCGGGAATTTTGCACGGTGAAACTTTAGGCCCGGGGGGCGTTTTTACGCAGACTTTCGGCAGCCGTCCTACGCTCTCAAAATTTTTTTCGCAGTTTCACATGCCCATCTTCAAACGACGATTCCCAAGCAACTAAAAGAGTCTAACTATCGCAATAACTTTCAGAATCTGCGGAATATATTCTAGTTTCATAATAACATCACCGGGAATTTTGCACGGTGAAACTTTAGGCCCGGGGGGCGTTTTTACGCAGACTTTCGGCAGCCGTCCTACGCTCTCAAAATTTTTTTCGCAGTTTCACATGCCCATCTTCAAACGACGATTCCCAAGCAACTAAAAGAGTCTAACTATCGCAATAACTTTCAGAATCTGCGGAATATATTCTAGTTTCATAATAACATCACCGGGAATTTTGCACGGTGAAACTTTAGGCCCGGGGGGCGTTTTTACGCAGACTTTCGGCAGCCGTCCTACGCTCTCAAATTTTTTTTCGCAGTTTCACAAGCCCATCTTCAAACGACGATTCCCAAGCAACTAAAAGAGTCTAACTATCGCAATAACTTTCAGAATCTGCGGAATATATTCTAGTTTCATAATAACATCACCGGGAATTTTGCACGGTGAAACTTTAGGCCCGGGGGGCGTTTTTACGCAGACTTTCGGCAGCGCTCTCAAATTTTTTTTCGCAGTTTCACATGCCCATCTTCAAACGACGATTCCCAAGCAACTAAAAGAGTCTAACTATCGCAATAACTTTCAGAATCTGCGGAATATATTCTAGTTTCATAATAACATCACCGGGAATTTTGCACGGTGAAACTTTAGGCCCGGGGGGCGTTTTTACGCAGACTTTCGGCAGCCGTCCTACGCTCTCAAAATTTTTTTCGCAGTTTCACATGCCCATCTTCAAACGACGATTCCCAAGCAACTAAAAGAGTCTAACTATCGCAATAACTTTCAGAATCTGCGGAATATATTCTAGTTTCATAATAACATCACCGGGAATTTTGCACGGTGAAACTTTAGGCCCGGGGGGCGTTTTTACGCAGACTTTCGGCAGCCGTCCTACGCTCTCAAATTTTTTTTCGCAGTTTCACATGCCCATCTTCAAACGACGATTCCCAAGCAACTTAAAGAGTCTAACTATCGCAATAACTTTCAGAATCTGCGGAATATATTCTAGTTTCATAATAACATCACCGGGAATTTTGCACGGTGAAACTTTAGGCCCGGGGGGCGTTTTTACGCAGACTTTCGGCAGCCGTCCTACGCTCTCAAATTTTTTTTCGCAGTTTCACATGCCCATCTTCAAACGACGATTCCCAAGCAACTAAAAGAGTCTAACTATCGCAATAACTTTCAGAATCTGCGGAATATATTCTAGTTTCATAATAACATCACCGGGAATTTTGCACGGTGAAACTTTAGGCCCGGGGGGCGTTTTTACGCAGACTTTCGGCAGCCGTCCTACGCTCTCAAAATTTTTTTTCGCAGTTTCACATGCCCATCTTCAAACGACGATTCCCAAGCAACTAAAAGAGTCTAACTATCGCAATAACTTTCAGAATCTGCGGAATATATTCTAGTTTCATAATAACATCACCGGGAATTTTGCACGGTGAAACTTTAGGCCCGGGGGGCGTTTTTACGCAGACTTTCGGCAGCCGTCCTACGCTCTCAAATTTTTTTTCGCAGTTTCACATGCCCATCTTCAAACGACGATTCCCAAGCAACTAAAAGAGTCTAACTATCGCAATAACTTTCAGAATCTGCGGAATATATTCTAGTTTCATAATAACATCACCGGGAATTTTGCACGGTGAAACTTTAGGCCCGGGGGGCGTTTTTACGCAGACTTTCGGCAGCCGTCCTACGCTCTCAAATTTTTTTTCGCAGTTTCACATGCCCATCTTCAAACGACGATTCCCAAGCAACTAAAAGAGTCTAACTATCGCAATAACTTTCAGAATCTGCGGAATATATTCTAGTTTCATAATAACATCACCGGGAATTTTGCACGGTGAAACTTTAGGCCCGGGGGGCGTTTTTACGCAGACTTTCGGCAGCCGTCCTACGCTCTCAAAATTTTTTTTCGCAGTTTCACATGCCCATCTTCAAACGACGATTCCCAAGCAACTAAAAGAGTCTAACTATCGCAATAACTTTCAGAATCTGCGGAATATATTCTAGTTTCATAATAACATCACCGGGAATTTTGCACGGTGAAACTTTAGGCCCGGGGGGCGTTTTTACGCAGACTTTCGGCAGCCGTCCTACGCTCTCAAATTTTTTTTCGCAGTTTCACATGCCCATCTTCAAACGACGATTCCCAAGCAACTAAAAGAGTCTAACTATCGCAATAACTTTCAGAATCTGCGGAATATATTCTAGTTTCATAATAACATCACCGGGAATTTTGCACGGTGAAACTTTAGGCCCGGGGGGCGTTTTTACGCAGACTTTCGGCAGCCGTCCTACGCTCTCAAAATTTTTTTCGCAGTTTCACATGCCCATCTTCAAACGACGATTCCCAAGCAACTAAAAGAGTCTAACTATCGCAATAACTTTCAGAATCTGCGGAATATATTCTAGTTTCATAATAACATCACCGGGAATTTTGCACGGTGAAACTTTAGGCCCGGGGGGCGTTTTTACGCAGACTTTCGGCAGCCGTCCTACGCTCTCAAAATTTTTTTTCGCAGTTTCACATGCCCATCTTCAAACGACGATTCCCAAGCAACTAAAAGAGTCTAACTATCGCAATAACTTTCAGAATCTGCGGAATATATTCTAGTTTCATAATAACATCACCGGGAATTTTGCACGGTGAAACTTTAGGCCCGGGGGGCGTTTTTACGCAGACTTTCGGCAGCCGTCCTACGCTCTCAAAATTTTTTTCGCAGTTTCACATGCCCATCTTCAAACGACGATTCCCAAGCAACTAAAAGAGTCTAACTATCGCAATAACTTTCAGAATCTGCGGAATATATTCTAGTTTCATAATAACATCACCGGGAATTTTGCACGGTGAAACTTTAGGCCCGGGGGGCGTTTTTACGCAGACTTTCGGCAGCCGTCCTACGCTCTCAAATTTTTTTTCGCAGTTTCACATGCCCATCTTCAAACGGCGATTCCCAAGCAACTTAAAGAGTCTAACTATCGCAATAACTTTCAGAATCTGCGGAATATATTCTAGTTTCATAATAACATCACCGGGAATTTTGCACGGTGAAACTTTAGGCCCGGGGGGCGTTTTTACGCAGACTTTCGGCAGCCGTCCTACGCTCTCAAATTTTTTTTCGCAGTTTCACATGCCCATCTTCAAACGACGATTCCCAAGCAACTAAAAGAGTCTAACTATCGCAATAACTTTCAGAATCTGCGGAATATATTCTAGTTTCATAATAACATCACCGGGAATTTTGCACGGTGAAACTTTAGGCCCGGGGGGC
>CAWVNO010000438.1:0-64651 GCA_963930645.1 Salticus scenicus
ATGTATTCAAACGTTTTAATACTCCTCAACATACCATTCTAAAACATAGAAAATAAATATTTTTCTTATGTCTATGTATAAATGGTCCTTAAAACTATCCTAAAAGTATATAAAGTTAATATACTTCAAAATAAAGTTATTATCAGTTCTTATCTGCCATACCTTTGTCCGTATACAAATACCATTAAAAAGTTTACTAATAAAATATTACCAGTCTGAATAGTACACTAAATATGACAAACATTCAAAATTTTAGATTCTCTCAGTAATGTAAATAACGTTTATTTATTTATTTATTTATTATAATTATATACGTCTATTATGGTATGTGTTATTTTTTTTTCAAAGTAAAATAGCTTCCTTTCTATTATCTTTTATAATTTCTACTTCCTTTTTCACATATTTATCTATATTTAGAGGTACTTATTTCAAAATGGCAATAATTGAATTGGAATAAGATTTTATTGAGTCTGAAAAACATATACACGCATGCATTAGATTTTAAAATTATATTAGATTGAGTATAATAATTATAATGTTATTAGTGCTTAAGTAAATATATACATATTATTTGCTATTTTTTGAAATATAATTTTTGAGATATATTTTTTAACTATTTTTTTTTTCAATTTTTACTATGCACAACGTAAGTAAACTATTATTAAATATAATTAATGAAACAAGTTAATAAAAAAGAATATTTAATCTTGAGTAGTTTATAATAATTAGAAAACTAAAATATTTATAATACAAATCACATCAGTACAGACTAGTGGTCTATGACAAATATCAACCATAACCTAAGCAAAACGCAATGTGAATTATCCGTCCACTTCTTCAATCTATTTTGCTCCACCAGTGTTCTAGAGATTCTGCTCTTCATGCAAGAAATTCTTGTGAATATGGTCAAGAACCCCTTAGAAAGACATTCCACTGAAGGCGTTTTTCTTAAGCCCAAGTACCTGGTGTAGACAATTAGCCATCCGAACACAAACACATCTTCCATCTGTTTTCATTTTTTAAACATTTGAGCAATTCTGATTACATTTTGCGAGTGGCTAAAACAAATATTTATTTTTATTTATTTTATTTTTTTATTGCTGGTAATGAATCTAATGTTTTCAACAACACAGGCAACAATTACTAAGTGTGTTTGGGCGGGGAGTGGAAAACGCCCGATGCGTCATCCTCCATTAGAAAAGCTCTGATAAAGAGCATCTAGAAGGAATTTAATAGTATTGAAAATAAAGAAGTTGAATTGAGAAGTTGAACTCATAAAACGCTAAAACTTTCAGTTCTAAAAAACAAACAGGTTTATATACTAGTATATACGATAACTGTAAATGCCTAATGTTTAATGAAACAATTTCGAGCATAAATAAAGGGTATATTGTTACTCACAACACTTGTAGCAGAAATTTTATATTTTTACTGAAAATTAAAGATATATCATCCGATGGATTTTAATGAATTTAAAAGTCCACTGTGCATAGAAATGTGAGTAAAATGTCAAATATTATTCATATATATATATATATATATATAACGCTGTAGTATTAAAACATGCGCATTAAAATTCTCAAATTGGATATATATATATATATATACTAGCAGACCCGGCCACGCGTTGCTGTGACTAAGTTATACGTTGAATTATACGGCTGTAAACTATTTAGTACAGTTAAATTATTATTTACGAACAAAGACGAAAACGTTGTAGCCGATGTAAAAACCCACAGGGTTGAGATTTGAAACTTAGGTCAAAATTTGGAAGCGATTGATAAAAATTTTCGTAGTGTTGATATTAAGCACAAATTAATTTTATTGTAGGGTCCTATAAATTTTAATGGAGAAGTGATATATATTATTTCTAATGCTACTTTGGATAAAATTGCTAAAATGACTAATATATAAATTAAATTCTATTAAAATTCTATTAAAATAAAAGTATAAAAGAAACAGACGATTTTAAAATCAATTTTTATGGAGGAGTGAAATATAATATATGCTATAATGGATAATTTTACTATTAAATGACCTCATCATTTTAAATATTTTAAAGAGGGCAACAGCTGTAGTTATAAAAGGGAAAACAATAAGGCTAAACCAGAAAAATAAGTAAATTTGATAAATATTTTAAAACTTTAAAATTGGTAATCTTATGAAATATTGGACATTTAAAGTAAATACATGTATCATTTTAAATACAAAAAGATTTTGGAAAAGTTTAGTGTATTTTAACGAAGTGATGAGAAGTTTTTGAGTATGTTAAAATTTTAATAGTAAATTCAAGTCAATAAAGATGGGAAACATTGAGGATTAAGATAAGAATAATTATAAGATTTAAAAAAAAAAAAAAAAAAAAACTTTTTATATACCATGCTTTTAAATTTTAATATACTAATAATATACAAATTAAAAGGAAAATGATAAATATTCTATCATAGTTTGAAGTCAAATTTGTTTTCAAATGTCTAAATAAAATATCTGATGTAAGATACTAATATTTTGCAGCGGAATAGATTTCATTTCTGTCATCCTTGGCGAAAAAAAAAGAATATCGCCAAATTATCTGGCGAAAATATTTAATTCCTTTCAAAAATCATGGTTATTTTAACAACTTATATTAAAAGAGTAATGAATAATATGAAACAATATTTCGTACAATACATATTACATGTCATACATACGTACAATGAATAATACATATTACATTTCGTACAATGCATACATGTGGCATGTATATTTTCGTGTTACGCTTTTGATCGCCAAATAATAATAATAATAATAAAAAAAGCCAAGGGCGACAGAGTTTAAAAATTTAAAATTAAAATTTTGTCAATTTGACAGCAAAATAATTCAATCTAACACCCGCGATAACTAATACATATCTATACCCAAATATAAGGATTAAAATCGGGAAATAAATTTCCTCGATTTTTAATAATTTCTTACAAAAAATCCAGTGGGCAATTAACATAGGAAATCTTTTTCTTGGCTGCACAGACGGTCAGTGAGTCACACTTCGCTTGCGTATAGAACTCATAGATATAGTATAGCATATATAGAATAGAGTGATCATTGGGGAGAAAAAAGTTATTCCTTTTCATTTGGGAAAAGACGACGTTTTTACCAAAATATGGCCGTCTTTCCCCGAGTGAATACACACGGGAATACATACTAATATTTTAGCAAATAAAATTTATGAATAATTTATTTGCTAAAGGGGAATGGAAGACTCCAGATACAGTTTCAAATTCATATTTCTTTCTTTCTTTTCTTTTTCTTTCTTTCTTTTTTTTTTTTTCAATACCACTTAATGGCTGTTTCCAAAGCTTTTATTTTTTATCTTTTTTCGGCATCAAAAATCTTTCTACGATAACATGGGGATGAGAGATCTATATATATTACTATATCTATGATAGAAGTACATTAGCACTTTATCAATGTGTATAAAATCTTTAAATTGATTATGACGTCAATTTTCGTGAGATGCATAATTTAACTTTTTATAATTTTTTAACGTTCACGTTTGATTAAATGTATTTATTTTTATGTCGAAAGAAAATGAACTCGTATTTTTTTTTTGGCAACAATTAAATTAATGGAACTCACAGATATTTTGGAGCAACTTTAATAAAGGTCTATAATTAACAAATAATTGCAATAAAACAATATTGTGACAATAAATTGAGATAAAAACTATCCTATCTCTCAAGTTGGATCAAACTGCACACAGTGTGCAAAATTTCATCAAAATCAGTTCCTTAGTTTAGGAGTTTACCCCGGACAAACATCGTGACACGTAATTTATATATATATACAGATTAAATTATAAAGTTTTGATCAATGAAGCACAAATAAGTAAAAAACAGGATTAATTTCACTGTATTATCTTCATTATAATATGAATTCAATTTACACTTCAGTCTAAGTAACACGTGGCCGGCTATGCTAACACCAAAAATTTAAAAAGTGGAAATAATTGAATTATACGAAATTTATTAATAGGTTAAAAAGTTGAAGATTCTTTGTGTAGATGGCAGCACCAAATATATTTCAGCTTTCATTTCAACCCAGTCGAAAGGTATCGACATCTGTTAGAATCATTTGGAGTTAACAGATAATTGTGACTGTCAAATAATAACAGACAAATAATTAGCAATAAATTAAAATTGCGACTGTAATTTGAGATTTAAACTATCCTATCTCTCAAGTTGGATCGAACTGCACATGGTGTGCGAATTTTATTATAATCGGTTAAGTGGTTTAGGAGTCCATTGAGGACAAACATTGTGACACGAGATTTATATATATTAAGATATATATATATATATATATATATTTATTTTTTTTTCATGTAAATTGGAATTATGTTTTATATTGCATCTAAAGTGCATCCGAAACATGCTAACTAATTTTAGGAATTTTATTTTGTTTAATATTAAGGAAATAATTAAAATGGAACTTTCAAGAAAACCTAACATCACTGACTTCGCACCGCTAAAGTAGGTTAAGTATAAAATTTATATGTCCATTGATGATATATAAAATTAATTATATTAGGTTTGTTTAAAAAATATTTGTTCAGGAAACAATTCTTATGGATTATATACAATTTTTACAGATTTGGAATCTTTAAATTGAGTTTGCTTTTTTTCATGAAGTCATGATCTCGAAAATGCTAAACATTTTAAACTTATTTAAGAAAAAACCTATTTATTTTTGTGGATGTTTAATAGAACTTACTTAAAAGAATTATGGAAGGATTTTGCTATATCTGTTAAGACATATATAAAATTACAAGTATACTGGTGTTGATACAAGGTTAAATCCAATTGATTGTATATTGATCCTTATATCAGGACTGAATGCTCTCCGGGAGGTATTTTTATTGGTTCTAGAACTTATATATATGTATATATATATATATATATATACATAATCAAAACTCCGAGCAATTATTAGATGAGCACGATATGGTTACGAAATCAGCACGTTTAAAAAATACAAGTGAAAAACCTCACGGTTGCATTTATAATTTATTCATTCACTCCAGTGTTTAAAGAAATGCTTATTTTACAATTCATAAATTGAATATGAATTGAAGAGCCTTCATTAAAGAGGCAATTTAATTTAAAATTATTTTAGAGAAAAAAGATTTAAAAAAAAATGTAATGGCAATTTTCCTTTTTATTTTATGTTCATTATCTGAAAAATCTTTTAATTATTTAAATCAGTGTCAAACTGCCTTAATTTTTTTTTTTTTTTTCAAAAATCTTGTCAAAATGAAAAAGTTTATTCGCTTACACAAATTTTATTCTAATTTATTATTTTTTTTTTTTTAAAGTATACCATGTAAAAAACACTCAAAAATTAGAATTCATTTTACACTTTTTTTTTTTTTTTTTTCAAATAGTGTCAGACTTTTTTTTTTTCTTTTCATTTTTTTAACATATGAATTTGAGATCACCAAATTATTTTTTTTCCTTTTAAATATGGGTGATTCTCTTAAAATATGCCGTAATGATGAAAGATAAAAGTATTTATTATTGTTATTTTAACAGAGAATTTAATGAATTATCTGTTCAACTCATAGTATAAGTATGACTTTATTACATTAGCTAATATATTTAAGCCTTAATTAAACATATATATTCTTTGCTTTTCATTATAATTATTGTATTAATAATATAAAATTTTTCATACACGCATTTAGATATAACAGTATTAAGTCTATCGAATTCGGAACCTATTTAAATTAAAAATAATAATAATAATATTCAAAATTTAAATTTAATGAAATTATTTAATATGCTTGTCTTTACTCATTTTCATTCACTTTAACGTCAAACTATAATAATATAACATCGACGAAAATAATTAAAAAGTAGTTACCATGAAATATTAATTTAAAAATTTTCAATAATTTTATTTTCTTTAAATTTACATCTCTTAATTTAAGTATTTTTTGAGAAATTTTAATATACATAATAGGGTTAAAAATAATTTTTCGCAATTAAAATATATATATATATATACATATATATTGTTTATGAAAAGCGGTGTGAAAGCTGTTTCAGAATAGCCATACCCTAAAAAGTTAATTCGAACAAAAATAAATATTTGTTATAAATAAATCTCATTCAATTTTTCAGTTGTTGAGTATAAGTAGCATTATCATTGTTTTTAGTATAATTTACTGCATTGTTTTTAGTATAACGAAATAGAGTTGATTCTTTGTGTATCATAACTTCACAGAATTTGCATGCACATTCTGAGTCGCTTTTGTTGCCTTTTATAATATACATCTGAAAATCTGTCAAATCTTCCACTTTTTAAATACAACTTTTTTACAGTCAATTTCGTGTTATTTAATTGAGAATATTCAGCGTTAAAAAAAAAATATAAATAAATAAATAAATAGTCGTATGAAAAATGCAGAAAACTTGACATCTATCTATATACTTATTCTTATACTATTCTTATACTATTCTTATACTATTAAAATAGGATTGTATGTATTTCTGGCTACATCTTCACAAATCGATGGACGCAGAAAGATACGAAAGGTATCACCAGAAGCTAAATAACCCAAGAATTCCGAGTTTACTATTTCACTCACTCACTCACTGACTCACCAACGCACAGCAAAATCTACTAAAGCACTGACTCGAAACTGGGTCAGATTATAGAACATATAATGTAAGCACTCCCCTAAGAAGCGATTTTGCGAAATTCGCCCCTCAAGGGGGAGTAGGGGACAAAATGTGATTTCACAAAAACCTTCCTATCTCAAAGAAAAAAACAGATATCCGTAAAAAATTTTTGCTTTAAAATATAGCTAACACAAATATCTAAAATCCAATGTCTGGAATTTTTGAAATTCGGTCCCCAAGGGGGGGAAAGGTGGCAAAACGTGATTTCACATGTGCAAAATGTGGTTTCACATACACCTATATATCTAAAAAAAAAAACAGATATACGTGAATTTTTTGCTCTAATATATAGCTAATACTAATACCAAAAAACCTATTTCGAGAATTCTAGAAATTCAGCCCCCAAGAGGAGGGAAAGGGGATAAAATGATTTTAAATAACCCTTTATATCACAAACAGAAAAAAAGATATATGTGAGACTTTTGCTCTAAAATATAACTCCCACAAATATATAAAAACTATTTCTTCAATTTTAGAAATTCGTCCCAGGTTGGGCGGGAAAGGGGGGGGGGGCTATGGGGGAAAAAAAGTACAGTTAGACCGTTCAAAATGGGTACAGATAGGTTTTAGAGGCCTGCAAGTCGAATGAGGATATTTTCGAAAGTGTAAAGTTATTAGGAAGGTCAGAAAGGGGAGAAGCGTAGGGACAAAAAAATAAAATTAGACCGTTCAAAATTGGTGCATAGAGGGTTTTGATACCGACGAATCAATTGCGAATATTTTCGAAATTGTAAAATTATTAGGATGGGGGCGCAGGGGCAAAAAATAAGAATAGAATTATGTCGTTCAAAATTGGTACATAGAGGTTTCTGATACTTACAAATCGATTGCGGATATTTTCTAATTTGTAAAGTTATTAAAAGAGGGGGGAAGAGGGGCGGAGGGGAAATAATAAAAATAAAAATAGGTCGCTCAAAATTGGTACATGGAGGTTGATAACTACAAATCGATTGAACAGTATTGAACAGGGCGCAGCCCCCGCTCACCGCACGAAGAGCGGTGTTGAGCGCTTCCAGAACTAAGTTCACGTGGGCTGCGCCAAGATGTTTATTAAAAGACAAAAAAAAAAAAAAAAAAAAAAACAAGAATCATTGCCAGGCAGAGCCTACTCGCGACAATGGGCGATGTGAAACAAGTTCAATTTACATAGTCTTTTGTTGGTCGGCATGCCGAGCCTAGCCGGCTCCTCGCGACAGAAGGCATGCTGACATGCTGTAATGTTATGTTGAAGTCCGAGAGGAATGGAGATGATCATTGTAGTATAGGTGTAGGTCATGTCAGCCTCTTGCCGGGTAAAACCCTTCGCGACAGAGGGCAAGAGGTGCAGGACTGACTCTTGATGTGATTAAACAGCTTTTGTTGTTTTCCAAATTGACCAAGCTCAAGGGAAGTGGGAAAGATTAATCTGTTAAATTTGAAATTTCATTTAATGGGAAATAAATTTTATATAGTTTAAATAATAGGGGTTTACGCGTGAGAATATTTTCTAGCCAATTATGGGGTCTAGGAGATGGGTTTCTAAGATGATAGGGAGCAGTTAGGGGGCAAGAGTAATAATAGTGATTAGGAGCGCCCTCCTCGCCACAAGGACATAGGGACGACCGACGACAATGAAATTTATGCAGATAGGAGAGGAAAGGCCCGTGGCCTGTCAAAAAAGCCGCAACCGGAGGAGAAATGTTCCAGGAGACATTTGAGACTATTGGGATTAGGTTGTGGGTATGTCTCCCTTTTGAGGATTCATCCCACAGTGTTTGCCAATTTTGGTGCAGTAGTACCTTCAATTTACTTTTTACGTAGGATGGGGGTTCTGGAAGAGAGTGAAGAATATCCTCCCCTTCAGTTGCAGCCTTCGCCAATGAGTCCGCAAGTTCATTGCCGACGACGCCTCTATGGGCAGAAACGTGTGCCAGGGAAATTAAGTGTTATAATTTGGCGATTTTACGTTTTATGTCTAAGACTTGGGGGTGTTTAGTCTTGTGGCTAGTGATGGCCTGCAGGCTCGAGAGGCTGTCGCTGTAGATGTTTATTAGTGACAGCTGCGGGTTGCCTTCTTCCCAATCAAGGGCCTTTTGAATCGCAAAAAGTTCCGCTTGGAAAACGGACAAATTGGAAACTACCGCTTGGAAACTACAAATCGATTGCAAATATTTTCCAAATTGTAAAATTACTAGGATAGACGGGAAGGAGGGATGCAAAAATATATAAATAATAGTTAGAGAGCTGAAAATTAGTGTTGTTAGGTTCTGAGGCCCGATAAATAGATTTCGGGTTATTTTCGAAAGTACAGAATTATTATGACGGGCGGGCGCAGGGGTAAAATTAAAGAAATTCAGATAGAATGTTTGAAATTAGTATTATTAGGTTTAAAAGCCTAAGAGAACGATTGCGAGTATTTTTTAAAGTCTAAAATAACTAGGAAGGGCGGGAATGGTAGGTGACGTAATATGCGTGCCTGTATACTCCACTGCAGGCAGTGGGGGACCGGACCGATTATTCCACCGATGGTAGGAGATTTTTTTTTTTTTTTTTTTTTTTTTTTGTATTTTATATTTATGTTTTTCGCTTACGATAATATAGTCGTTCATTAAGAGTGTCGAACATAAATACGCACGCGCAGAGCACAATGGCCTGCGCTGCCGAAGACAGTGGGGACCCGGTGCGACATTTTTTCCAATGAGAATTTTTTTTTCTCTTTCTTTTTTTTTTTTTCTTTTTCGCATGATATAAATTAATGCAATTTTTAGAATTCATTAACTATAGTGATTCATTTAAAAGTAGTGACCAGCGAAGCGAGCGTAGCCTGCTAGTATGTATATATGTACAATTTTATTTTATTATTATTATTATTATTGTTGTTGTTGAAAATTAATTTAATTATAGTGACCAGGGAAAAGATATTATCTGTCGTCTTTAATGTCTCCAAGGGGTGCATTTCATATCACTACACATTTTACCAGGCATAGTAAAAGTTCGATCTAACGCTCGGGGTATGATAATCTATATTTTATCAAATATTGCAGTTTGTTACATACTCGTGATTTGATAATATACACGACTTCGCAATGTGTAAAACGGTAATCCTTGTTACCCAATTTGGAGTATGTCTTTGGAGTATTTTTATATTTCATAACACTGCCTTTTTTTATCTTTTCTTTTAACGTTGCATTATTTCAAAAAAAAATTTACGTATTTAGGATTATAACAATGGTTTTAATTTTTTGTAATATGCGGTAAAATGAAACTGTAAAGCATTATTATGTAATGTAATAGGGTAAGGGCACCAATGATTGACACTTTTAGAGCAATCTCTGATGTTTTTAATGTTCTTGTCATCAAAAAATATTTTTAGAAATCTTAAGTTAATACTTATTAAATGAAAGACATTCAGAACAACATATATGTTAAAATATACACATTTGATAACATTTGTTTTTTTAATGAATTTTTATTTGACACCCAGTCAATGTTCCAGTAATTGACACTACTAGTTATTCATTTTACCAGATTTAGCATCCTATGCTCCAGTGTTTGACATAAAATGTTAAAATTCTTATACGTAAAATATATAATTTTATTATTTTTTAAATTTATTAATTATTTCGGGATAGATGTCAATCACTGGATCACTTACCCTACATCAAAACATTAAAATTAAGTTGGGTATATATTGAATAACGAATAAAAATTTTTATTATTGCCTTTAAATATGAGTTTTAGTTTACAAAGGTTATTCAACCTTTACAATTAAATTTGTGTGCATTTGCATGTTTCAGTTTGTATTTGCAATAAAAAAAAATATATATATATTACCGTAACTAAGCACTTGTATTTAAATATTGGTATTGCTTCACTTTAATATTTCAGCGAACAAAACCCTTTTCTTAAATAAATCTAGTAAATTTAAACGCGATGAATTAAATAAAGTGTTTCAGAATATTAAGCTTAAGCCAATATGCTCTGGTTTTTTTTTTTTTTTTTTTTTTTTAGTTCTTCTATTCATTCTAAATGCATTCATACACGAGGGATATCTTTAACTTCAGGAGATTTCCAGACTTAAAATTCTTAGACCACAAAAGAAAGGTAAGAAGAGTTCTGCATCATCGATTTACCATTTCAAATATGCATATAATGCCAATTTTTCAACCCATGCGAGGATTATTATACATATATATGTATATGCTCTAGACCATTTAGGGTTTACGCCCCATATTTATTCATTTTAAAAGGTTACAGTTTAAAAAATACCCTTTTAAAAATACCTTTGCTTTATTTTGAATAAAATATAGATTATTTGTGATTAACTAATAACATTTAAATCACATATTATATACTAAAATATATAGAATATATACCAACAATAAATACAAATTGCCATGTATTTTTTTTTCTATATTGAAGAACTACAGCATTTAACATCAGACCTGCCAACATTCTAAGTAATATTCTGCAGTATTTTTAATACCCGCCTTTTATTCACACAAATTTTTTGGATAGCGTTTTCTTTCTTAATTCATCATAAATACGTTTGGAAAAAACGGTCTATAAAAAAATAAAAAAATAAAATGGCGTGGGAAAACTTTGGTTACAAAAAAGCGGTTTTTTCTGCAGCTTTCGTACCTACTTTATTCGCTTGACGAAGGTGCGTGTTTTATTGCGACCTGAAACAATTGTTACAAGTTTTAGTATTTTATGGTGTTTATTCAAAGATTAATTTATGGTTTTTCAACACCAGTTCCCCGGTGTATTTTTATAATATAAACTGTACCCTTATCTGAAATGCCTCAATCTCTTAAGTTCTAATTTGGAATTAAAAATGGATGGTGCTATTTAAAAAGTTGATACAAATTTTATTATGTAGGTGACCTTTTAAACAAAATTTAACTTAATTTAAATTAACAAAATTTAAATTAATAACGAGGTGTTATTACCAGTTGATTGGTACCAGCCCCATACCTGTACAATCATCATATTGCAAAAGTAATATATATATATATTTTAATCTGTACATATGTATGTGTATATCTAAAGAGAGGCGTATTACAAAATGTTTGCATGCGTAACGTTTAGTAAAAATTTTAGAACTGATTTTAGTACGTGCAAAAATGAAATCACTTGAAATTAATTGTGAAATCTCATAATAATTCAAATTGTTTATTTTATCTTAGGTTTGCAGCTTTTTAAATTTCAAAAAACAGTTCCTAGCATTTTGAAGAAAGTTTCTCAAATATGCTCGAGCATATTCGAAATTATTTACCCAAGAAATTTTATTATAATTTCATCATTTGAAATTTTTTTCCAGAATAAGCTTTCAAAGATCAAAGTGTCTGCCCCTTTTTCAGGACACTTTCGGGATTGACAAATTTCCGCCTTTCTAGCTATCACTATTTTTAAACAATTTTCGCTATCCTTATTTAACCACCACACATTTTTATTAAAATATATTAAAAATTTCTAAATAAAAATAGTGTTAGCAAAAATCGCGGAAATTTCGCATAACTGAGAGTGTCCTGAAAAAAAAAAGGATAAAGACTTCGAGCTCTGAACTTTGCAACAAAATATCTTAGATGATAAAAGTTATAGCTTTTTCATGAAAAATGCATCCCACTCAGCAGCATTTAACCTATATTTTGTTGTACATAAGTAAGGATAAGAAAACGGAAATTTATGATAAAGGACTAAATATATTTAAATTCCGATTCTTAG
Source organism: Salticus scenicus (assembly GCA_963930645.1). Lineage (NCBI taxonomy): Eukaryota > Metazoa > Arthropoda > Arachnida > Araneae > Salticidae > Salticus > Salticus scenicus. Next base: position 12,426 of record CAWVNO010000438.1, read on the forward strand.
ACGTTAATGCTTCATACTGAAACTTGTATTAGTGATTTCATTCGGCCTATCTTTTTTGCTTCTGATGAAATTATTTTTTCCCTCTTAAATCTCTTCTCAATGATCTAAAATGACTTCAAGAAACATTTTGAAACCAACTGTTTGCTCCAAGCACCTTTCACTAATAAAAACATATAGAATAATGAACAAGCAAATCATAAAATGAAATTAGTACCCTACATAGTAACGAATTTTTTTACTTAAGACTTAGTATTTATTTATTTATTTATTTATTTATGTAAATAAATATTATTTTTTAATCTTGCGGTAAATTATTAAATTTACAAATAGCATATATTCTACTGCATTAGCGCATGGAACTTTAGAAATTCCAATTTAATTTTTTGATACCTCTTCCGTTTGGTTGATAGCACCTTGTATTATTATTATTATTATTATTATTATTATTATTTATTTATTTATTTATTTATTGAGAAAAAGGTTAATTAAGGTAAAGACACCAGTGTTTGTCACCGCTTAAATTTGAACCAGTGTTCGATACTCTAACAAAAGACACGTTAAAATAACGTTAATTAACATCTATGAATTTGAATCGGCTCAAGCTAAATTCTCTGGTTCTAAAAAATCTAACGAAGGTGGCTTTAAATTCATAGATATTAATTAACTGTTATTTTAACGTGTCTTTTGTGAGGTTGAGGAACATTGGTACAAATCTTATGGGTGATGAACACTGCTGTCTCTACCTTAGCTTCTTTAAACACAATAAAATGTAAAATGCGAAGGGTGAAATGTGATATACAGAAAAAAAAATGTTTTTCTTTATTAAATGTTAATCATAAAAATACTGGAAATGATTAAATCGTGAACACAAAAATTCAAAATTCGTTATTGTTGTAAAATTAATTATAATTATTGAAATCTAATATATACATATATATATATATATACATATATAAATTTTGAATTTATTATGTTTAAATATTTATTCGCGATGTTAAATACTCATGTTAAAAAAAAAATTAGAAATTATATATATATATATATATATATATATATATATATATATATATATATTAAATATAATATATTTTTAAATTCCTTCAGACAGAAAGAAATAAATATTTTTAATATATTATAAAGATCTAAGCTATATAGTCTGATAATTTTAACTTACCAAGAAACGAATTTAGATTAAAAGCATATAGCCTCGCATAACACATTATTTATTCAGAATTGCAAAAATATTAAATTTATTAAACAAATAAATTGTATACTGCTAGTATTATTAAATGAAAGCTTTAATTTATTTTCTGAAAATCTAAACAATAAGAATAATAAAAAAAAAATGTAATAATTGAAAACATTTCACGAAAAAAAAAAAATAATAATTAATCTCATTAGAAAATACGATCAAAGGGTATCAAATACAGAAAGTAAAATAAGTTTATCATTTAATTATTTTCTTTTGCTAGTGAAGCAAGATAAAAGAAAGAAGCTTTTAGAAAATTTGTTGAAGTTCTTTTTTCCTTTTATTAAAATTCAGTAGTAAGAATTGTTAGATGTGAAAGCGTTTCATTTTAATTTTGTTACTTTTAGTTGGTTAAATTTGACTAATTACCACCGGTTTGTTTAAATAAAGAATTAAAAATAAATGAAATAAAATAAACTCAGAGGTAACAGGTCATTTAAGTACAAAAATAATTATTCCTATATTTTTACAAGATTTATTGCATTTGATTGGTATATTCCCCACTTTAATTTAAATCCTAACATGAATAGAACATGACTAGATGATCTTTCCTAATAGAAATAGTCATGAAATAGTTATGAAACGTCAAAAAATAATTTCATAAAGCAAGGATATATATTTTTTTTCATATTAGGATATATATATATACATATACATACATACATATGTATATATATTATGATATATATAAAAATTAGGATATATATATAGATTAGGATATAATTTTATTTCTATATTTTTACAAGATTTATTGCACTGGATTCATGCATTTCCCATTTAATTCCAATCCTAACATGACTAGAACATGACTAGATGATTTTTCAAAATAGAACTAGTCATGAAATAGTTATTATGAAATGTCAAAAACTAATTTGTTCAACACGGATAAATTAAATTTACAGGAGCTGATGAGCAAAATTTGCATTGCAAATATCAACATCAACGGCATCCCTCTCTAAACAATTGTAGGTTAAATTCGTATCTCAAAAGAAAAAAAGAAAAAAAAAATGAAATGAAGAGGAAAAAACAAGAAGAAGGAAGAAAGAAAGTAAGAAAGAAAAAACAGAAACTCTATTTATGATTAATTTTCCTATTAATTACAAATTTTCCTCCATTTTAAAGATTTGTCATGGCGAAAAATTGCATTGCAATTTTATTTTATTTATAGAATTTTGAAATACACAATTATTATATTATTCATTGAAACGCACGTGAAAGATGCTTATGATCGTGACTTCTAGTTTTCAACAATGTATTCAAAACTCTGACTTAAATATTTACCCAGAATATTTTTCAAATTTTTGAATGAAATTGCTTAGTAATTTTTTTTAACGGCAACCTTTACAAATAAATTAGATGCTATCTCAAATATTTTAACTACATTTTTTAAAATTACGCATTTTCGAAAAAATATTATTATTATTATGGCATTTTGAAATGTATACCTATATTTTTTCATAAGGAAAATATGCTTATAGCTGTCAGATTTTGATTTCAAGATTTGAACACAATAATAATTTTAATACCATTTTTTAAAATTGCAATTTTTAACTTGTTTAATCAACGAAAATGCGATCTAAAGTTGGAATCTTTTCTAGGAATCGAAAAATCTGACTATGTTTAAAACTTTGACGCCTGTGCTTTTGTGAGTATCTGAATATGTGTTCTTACTTTCGAATAAATGTAGAATAGACAGACTAAGACTTAATTACTTGCTCATACATATGTGTGAAATTAATATTATTAAAAACAATTTTAGTTATTATATAATGTTAATCAATGGAGTGTTTCGGAATAATACTGTTATATAGATATTATGTGAGAGGTTGTAAAAAATTGTAATAATTACATTGGCCGTTAGAGTATTATTAGTATACTTGTTTAAATAACCTGAATGCCACCGGGACATGTGCTTTTCTGTTATTAAAAATAAATAATTGTATTAAATACATTATTGTATTATATACAAGTATTTGATTTCATATATTTTATAAATAATAATTTACATTATTTATAAAATATACCAAATATATACAGTGCACATTTTCCCTTTTTTTTTTTTTTTTTTTTTTTTAATAAAAAGCATTCGCGAAATTCATACTTAGATAAACAAATAAAAAACTGAATAAAAAAATTCTATAATAATTTATCAAGTTACAAATTTTCTGCTTTTGTGATATTAATAATAAATCTTTCGATAAAATATATCGTTATTTTTTTACAAAATAAAATAAAATATAATAAAATATAATAACAGTTATATATGGAGCCTATATAATATATATTTGCCTATAAGTTATGTTTTATATTTGAATCTCTAAAAAATTTTATTGTTGCATGCATTGGAAGATGTCCATTTACAAACAGGCTATCTTCAAGAATTTATTTCAGGACTCCATCTAAAGTGCCTCAGGACACGGAGAAAAATATATACAAAATTTTTCATTTTCAACTTATGGCTAGTCATTCAGATATAGTGCAACATTTCGGAACACCCTGGGGATAACAAAGTTTCTTTTTATTTGCATGTTATTTATTGCCTGGCTGTATCTCTTTTCTTGAAATAGTTTAGGAAATATATGTCCTGCCTGACAAAATTTTCTTTCAAACAACATTTTTATTATAATTATTATTATTCTTTCTACCATAAAACTTATAGAAGTTTTTTAGACAAAATTTATTGTAAAAATTAAATTCGCAATTTAATAACTTAAAAGTATACTTTTATAGATATAAATTATTATTTTGTCTTATATATATATATATATATATATATATGCTGTTTCTAGAATTAAAGTATTTAGTAAATTTATGAGGATAAAAAGAGCAAGCATACAAGCATTAACGCCGTATTTTAAAAATAAATATGCACATGCCACAGAAAAAAAATCTATAATATTTCTCATAAACATAAACATATTACTTTTGAGGCATATAACCGTACACGAATGTACCGTTATTTCTTTTCTTTTTCGGAGCTAATATTTATTGTTAATGATATTACACATAAAGTATCCAAATTGGTCGAATAATTAGAATTGGCGAAAATCTAGCACCAACTAGTTTCAGATTTACCACTATTCAGCTATGCTTACTAGTTGAAAACTTCTGTAGTTCAGATTTTATTTATTTATTTATTTATTTAAATGATAGTTTTGAGACGGAAACATACAAAATGAGGACGCAGGAAAAATTGATTTTTAATAAAAATATCTTATTTAATATTTTTAACATGTTTTATACGAAGTTTTACTTTCATTTATATGCCAAAATATTTCTTTTTCATATAAATATTAATAATAATAATAATGATAATAAGTGTACTTCAAAGCACTGAGTAAAATTTTTACAAATAATATAACAAATGATTAATCACAAGAAATAATGATAAATCATTTTTTTTTAATTAATGTAAAATAAAACAAATGAAAAAGAGCAGGTGAACAGAGCGGCTATATGACTGGGAAAAATTAAAATCCCTTTAGAACTTGACTTTTTTTAAGGTGACAGTGTGGGTGGAAGACTGTGCTTGATTTTGTATTTTTCTTTTAGAAATACAAACCATATTACTAACCATATATACTATTTTCTTCTGTTATAAGAAAAAAACATTGTAATTTATTTTAATTTATTAAAACCATATTAGTCGCGTATTTATTTGACTTCTCTTTATTTTTTTAATGTTTTGTTTCTTTCAATTAGCTCTTTTTAAGACTTTACAACAAGGTTGAAAAGTGTATATGACTTCGGTTTGTCTGTTTGTCAGTCTGTCTGTCCGCACTCTAACACCCGTAAATATTTATGAAACTTCTTGTAACTAATATATGTTATTCAAGTACACTATCGGGTGTTCCCTATTGAAAATGAAGTGAACGCCTTTATTGGTTTATGTACAGAAACACCCGAAAGTTTTCTAAAGCATTGAGTTCTATGAGAGGCATTTATATAAACCATATTTTAATACCGTTACTTTACACAAATCTTAATGAAATTGAAATATGTAATTCAAGTCCACTATCTTATATTACTTACAAACTTTGAATAAACACCATAAAATGCAATAAACTCGCAACAGTTCTTTCGGGTCGAAAAAAACGCACGGCCCTTCATCAGGCGAATAAAGTAAGCACGAGTGCATCAGTCAAAGCGGCAACGCACAATAACTATCGTATGTTTCGCATTAAAAATGGAGTAAATACCATCATGGGCTTGCATGCAGGGATACCCTAAAGTATTCCTAAGCATTGTTTTCTATGAGAGGTAGTTCTATAAATCCTATTTTAAAAGTTACTTTACATAAAGCTTAATGAAATTGAACTATGTTATTCAAGTCCGCTATAGGATGTTTCTCATTGAAAGTGGAGTATATACAAACAGTGGTTTATATACAGGGATACCCGATATTATTTCTAAGCACTTTGTTCTAAGAGAGGTATTTTTATAAACTAAATTTGAAGGACTGTACTTTGCACAAATTTTGATAAAATTAAAATATATTATTCACATGCACAAAAGAATGCTTTCCATAGAATACTGTATGATTAGCATTAAATTTACAGGGGCACATAAAAATATTCAGTTACACGGAAAGCTTTTATTGCAAATTTGCTGAAATTACATTTTCGTTTACATTTAGCGATATAACACTTATTAAGTGGGAATATTATTGAATTTAAGTATCTATCTGCCTGACTGTCCATCTGTCCACCCCAGCGTCCGTAAATATTTTCAGAATTTTTACGAAATCATACATGTTATTGAAATTCACTATGGAATGTTCTTAATTTTAACGATCGAAGAGCATTCATTTTACATTAATTATGTGTAAAAGTGAATAGATATCAATATCTATAATACCTTTTCAAATTAATGTTCGATTTAGCTTTTTTTTTTTTTTTAATTTTTTTTTTCTTACTTTAATACTGGATTTTTAAAAAGAAAAGAAAATATATGTATGCAAAATTCTACAGAGTTTGAAGTTAAGTCAAGAGGAATTTCGCAGGATCAAGCATATTGTAAAACACTTATATAATCCATGTGTGAAAGTATCTCTAAATCTCCCTTAAGGTTACACAAAACTTTGAAGTTTTGAAGAAAATCCACTTTTACTGAGTACCCTAGAGTATAAAGTCTTAAAGATGTCACTGCTACGTAAACATGTTTTAAAAATCCATTGAATTAAATATTAAAGGGCAAAATCCAAAACAGATAGAATACAAAAAAATTAAAGTTTCAATCTTGGCAAACTTTTCAAATTCATTTCCGTATTTCTTAAAATTTGAAGAATCTAAGACAACTTGAGCTCTAATATATGCAATATTATGAAAAAACAGTCAGTTTTAATTGCGATATTTACAGTATTACCTGAGATTAACGTCTTGAAAAGCTTTTTTTTTTTTTTTTTTTTTTTTGATTCGTGGGATAAAAATAACTATTATTTAAGATAGAAAATAATTTAAAAAGAATATTCTGAAAACGATAACTTAAATGCTTAATTTAATGGTACATAAAATAATAGTTATAATATTATATCTCTATATTTTAAAATTATTGCAATGTGGCAGAAAATAAATTAAACATAGATCAAAAATAAAAGAATTTTCCAAGTAATATTTGTCATTTAGTTCGTTATTTGTCTTTCCTTAAATTTAACAAGTCTCTTTTTTTAACCCTTTAAAATAACTTGCAACTATTATTTTTTATTTATTTACCATATCTGCTCTCATTGTAAGATTGTATGGCCTATATTTATCTAGTAACTACTAAATCGGTTTATGAATTACTTTTAAAGTTTACAGAATATTAAAAAAACAAAAATTAAGAAATAACGCTTAAATTTTCCTGAAAGACAGTTTTTATCGTTAATTTTTTATATTATAAATCATTGAAAATTTAGGATGCCGTACTTAATTTACTTTTTATTTTGTGTATTTATATATATTTCATCTTATATTAATTCTCATATTTAATTTAGCTTTCGCTGACAGATTAATTGCATGTTTGTTTTACTAAATGCTTTGCTGGTGTCTATATTATAGATATACTGTACGCTTAACAAAAATATAATACAGTAAGTATAAAACTTCAGTGATAAAAATAACATTCAGTTAATAAAGAAAAAAATTGAAATTATTATTTTATTTAAGCAGTTTTTTAAAATACTTGTCAAGTATTATTAAAATATTTTGAGCATTTTTATCTTTTCTTATATGAAAGTTCCTTCGAAGTACCGATATGTACACTCATGTTTGTGAAAATTGCAACACCAAGAAGGAATGGGAATATAATAATGATATTTATTGGGCACATACATTATAGTAGGAAGAACAATTGCTTAAAGTGTCAGGAAGTTTTGAGTGGTATATTCTGAGAAAACAGTACATAAGGCAGCGACCTCTGTGAACAATGACAGCACTTATCTTCCTAGGCATTGAATCAAACAGCAATTAGATGACATGTACGGGTAAAACACTTCCTGAAGCTTCAACACGATGCCGCAATTCATTGATTGTAGTCACTGGTGAGTGGTGGGGGCAGTCGCTTTTCAATGATTAAAAAGTCATTTTCATTGGTGCGAGATCAGAAGAACACGCTTTCCGGAGAAACTGTTGAACACATTCTGTATCAAGGAAAGTCCAGTCAAACAGCAAACTTGCGGTCGTGCATTATCCTGCTTAAATATTGCGTTATGAAGGCTTTGAATATAGAGCAGACGGGCGGGCCTTAACTCACCAGAAATTTAATGGCCGCTATTCAGAGTGTCGGGAATGTGAACAAGAAGTTATTGAGACGTGTATCCAATGGGGCCCCATAGCATCACTGCACTGTGGCGATGTCGAATCCCAACTGTACATTATTCATAATGCCGTTAAACACGGATAAGGCAATCCTTATGCTTTAAACAGGATTCTGATTTGTCTCAAAGGTGACTTTTCGTCATTCCTACGTCCAGGTTTGCTGTTGATCACACATTAAAGGCGCCTATATCAGGGATACAGTTTTGAGGGTAATCAAAATTTTGGTAGCCGCTTACCGTGTCACCACCTGGAGTCATGGTATGCGATACCATTGGATACACGTCTCGATTACCTCTTGTTCTCATTCCCGCCACTCTGAATACCAGCCATTACATTTCTGACGAGTTAAGGCCCGTCGCTCTGCCCTATATTCAAGGCCTCCAAAGCGCAATACTTAAGCAGGACAATGCACGACCGCAAGTTGTCCGTATTGTCCGGACCTTCCTTGATGCAGAATGCCTTCGACTGCTGCTCTGGCCAGCGCGTTCTCCTGATCTCGTACCAATGGAAAAGTCTGTTTAATCGTTGAAACGTGGCTCCCCCCATCACTCACTAGTGACTAAGATCGATGAATTGCGGTATCGTATTGAAGCTTCATGAAGTGCTCTACCCGTATATGTCATCCAATTGCTATTTGATTCAATACCTAGGAAGATAAGTGCTGTCATTGTTCACAGAGGTCGCTGCTTTATGTAATTTTTTCTCAGTACATATTACGCTAAATTTCTTGAAATTTTAATCAATTGTTCTTACTACTATAATGTATGTGCTCAATAAATACCATTATGATATTCCCATTCCTTCTTTGTGTTGTAATTTTTCCAAACATGAGTTTATTAAGTTAGCATGTTATCAGAAATAAAGTTCCATGATTTTCAATAGTTAAAGAGGATAGAAAATGGAATGAGAGATAGAGCATGGATAGAAATAGAGCATGGATAAAGAGGATAGGGCATTTCAATGGATAGAGCATGTTTATATATATATATATATATATATAAGTAATAATAATAATGATAATAATAAAAAGAGAGAGAGAGAGAGAAAGACCCTATTTTTCAAAAATTAAGTTTAGTTTAAAAAAAACAATGATCAGTAACATTTCTTCCCCCTGATGAATATTTTTACATATTAATTTCAGTCAAAACAAATACCCCATACTTTTTAAATTTAATGGTATTTGTTCCGAAACCTGTTCTTTTTTTTCACATAAAACTAGTCTTTTAGTTTTTTTTAATCAAAATTTCAGCTTTTACCAAAAAATATTAAGCATTTAAATTCTTTCAAAAAGTGAATTCTTGTTATTTTTTGTAATAAAGCTATATATTATTTCTTTGAATATGAATTTCTGATCATTGAAAAATTTCCAAACCTAAATTAAAAATAATATGTATGTATACAGATATATATTGCTTTAAAATAATATCTAAAAGATTTTTTACTATGTGTAAAATTTCCCATGGGAAAAAAATAAAATAGAAGACTAAATAACAATCAGATTTTTTTTATTATTATTATTGAACTTGTCGGAAGTTTTAATATTTACAATCCGATTTCGAAAACCATTTACCATTCGTTTCCATTAAAATAATTAAAGAAATTGTATTATTATTTATATTTATATATAATTTATTATATATATTTTTTTTGTACCCGAAAGAAAAGCGTATTAAGAAAGAAAACAAGTATGTTAATCTAGTTGCTCTCTCAGTTGTCAAGAGATTGCGCTTTCCAAATTTACTTGCAAGAAGAGTCGGATTCAAAGTAAGTCACGCTCATCACGCTACTCACGCTACTCAATGGGTCGCGCTGTCTCGATAAATTTGCTTTGGAGTTGGAATCAAAATAAAGCAAAAGTAAACAAATACCTTCTGTTATTTTTTACTTAAATGAAAATTCATATGCATTTATAAATAAAAATTAAACTGAACTGAAGCAATTCCATAATTAATCTGTTAATTTTGAATAATTTGCTTTCTAGTTAAATTTCGTGAAATAATTATTCTGATGAAACAGAATATTATTTTAAATGTTTACATACAAAACTTTGACCATAACGAGTTTTGCTAAAAAAAATTTTTTTGGTAGATTTAGGTAGAATATAACCAAATATTTTTTCTAGGTAAAATATGCTTTGAAAAGTTAAAAATTTGAATATTTTTCTTTCTATCTTCTTTTTTTCTAAATAATACGTTTTAAGTGTAAAACGTATAAGAGTTGTTCTTATAGTGCACACTATGTATAAATATGAGTTCAGCATTAAATCAGTGTAGTAAAATATGAATAAATGCGTCAGTCAAATAAGAGAAAATTGTTTTCTTTGTGATAATAAATAAGTATCAATTAAAATAATACCTTCAATCCACAATTCGAAAATATAATATAACATAAATAAAGTTATTCGTTTTTATATAAAAAGTGGCATACATTTATGAAAGCTATTTTAGTTATTAAAATATTGGTTCCATAGTCAATAAATAAATATTTTAAGGTAGGTTAGTATTTATGAAATAATACAGAAGTATTAAAAATAATAGATTAAAATTTAAACTTTATTATCTACAACACTTTTTTAGCTGTCACGTCTCTGAATGATACGAATAGGTTTAATTAGTGTGTGTGTGTGGGGGGGGGGGTATTAAAACATAGTATCTTCATAATAACGGTAAAAATTAATAACAGTATTAATAAAGGCTAACAAACGCTAAGTTGATTATGAAGATATGTTTTAATAACCACATACACACACACTAATTAAATCTATTCATGTCATTCCGAGAGGTGACAGCCTAAAAAAGATTGCAGATAATAATATTTAAATTTTAATTTATTCTTTTTAACACTTCTGTTCTAATTTCGTAAATACGAACGTACATTAACTATTTATTTACATAAAAACAAACTTTTTCATCGGCATGAAAGCAATATTTAAATAACTAAAACAACTTTCATAAATGTATGCCACTTTTGTATAAATTGAATAGTTTTATTTATTTATTTATATTTTTATGTTTATTTGTTTCACGTTAACGAAAAATTACCATCTATTCTCTTTTTTACTGTTTTTTTTTTTTTTTTTTCCTAGTAAGTATTACACCTAAAAGTGCCTCAATCTAAACTATCAGAATATTAATAAAAATAATATTTACAATAATAATAATAATAATAAATTTAACAATCATTTAATAAAAAAAAATATTTTAAAAAGTTACAATTTTATAATCATGTGTCCTTATACAGAAATTATATCAGCTTTTATGGAAGGTTACGATTTTATTGAACGTTGTCGTTTATCAGTTATGATTAAAGGTAATTAGAAATAAAATGATGGTAATACATATATACAAGAATGATTACTTCAATGAAATTGACGACAATGTTTATTTGTCAAATAACAGTCTCACATAAACAAAAACAGCGGCGTAGCTAGAAATACTATAAAAAAAACCTGTAATCATTCTAAATGTATCTTCAATGTAACATAAAGAAACTGAAGAAAGACTCCGCGTAAATACAAAATATAAACACTGACTATTTTATTAAAAACATATGAATATGAAACATAGAAATATTTTATATATATTCATGTTTAAAAGGTTTCAAACCATAATAATTTAAGTCACTCTTGATATTTAACTTCCTAAATGTACAATAAAGGCTAATAATTAAAAAATATTACACTCGTTTAAATCTTAATTTGCAGTAATTAATACTATATAGCAAACATAATGCAAAATAATGGTTTTCTCCATTTGTGGATTGATAGTTAAATTCCAGTTGATACCTATTTATTATTACAAACAAAACAAAATATTTTTTTTTTTTACTGATGAAATTTTTCATATTTTATTAATCTCATTTAATGCTGAATTCATATTTGTACACTATAAGCACAATTCTTGTACACTTAACACTTAAAATGCATTACTTTTTAAAAAGTAAAAGTAAATATTCAAATTTTTAATTTTTAAAAGCATTATTTCACTCTGAAAAAATATTTGGTTATATTTACCTAAATCTACCAAAAATATTTATTTTTTAGCAAAACTTTCTATGATAAAAGTTTCGTATGTAAACATTTAAAATAATATTCTGCTTCATTATCATAATTACTTCACGAAATTTAAGAGTAAAACAGTAAGAAATTTTTTCAAAATTAATAGATATTACTTGCTCCGAAGCGAATTCTTCGAAGCCACGCGGCGGAGCAAGCTACGAGTGACAAAATTCACACCATATAATAGCAATCTCGAGAGCCAATCAATTCAAAATAGTGCAGTCTAGCAGCTTGTTCTATGGACCACCCTTGGGGTAAGTCCCAGTCTGTCGCCAATTGCCATAATATAGTACTCTTTTAACGTAAAAACCTGCTAACCTCAGCTTGAAACTTATAATTTATTTCCCCAAAAAATTTTAAACAATTCTTTTTTTTTTTTTTTTTTTTTTAAAGTTCTGCTTAAAAATTGTTAATACGTATTACTCATAGACTTATAGCACAAAATATTAAATTGCGTTAGAGCACCTGGTAATTGAAGATTTTAAAATATTAAGTTCAGTTTATGAATGATAACGCGTAAAAGATAATTAAAAATTATATTTTGAGAAATATTTAGACAAAAATCATTGCCTAGCACCTTAAATAGACTTATGGCATAAAATATTTAAATTGCGTTAGAGCACCTGGTAACTGAAGATTTAAAAATATTAAGTTCAGTTTATGAATGGTAACGCGTAAAAGATAATTAAAAATTATATTTTGAGAAATATTTAGACAAAAATCATTGCCAAAATAATAGACAAAGGGAAAACAAAAAAGTTTCTCTAAAAATGTTTAATTTAAAGCATTGCTTTCTAATTCGATAAAAGCATGGAAACACGTGAGGGGATAGCGTCAAGTTTTAATTATTATGATAAAAAATAATCAATATAAAAACTTAATTTTTAATTGTTGTTCTTAAGACATCTCTAAATAGTCACTATCCATAATTATATTTTTCTCCCAGCTTTCCATCGGTGTCAAGAGGTTTTAATTTCGGGTGCAATCCAATTACGTACTCGTGAAGTATTCTGAGGTTATCTCTGACTATTACCCAGAATTGTCTTTAAAATACATCGGAAACTAAACGTTATAACGAGTAAGTACGGTAGTAAAATGTTTTAATATTCTGTGCAAAACAAACGAGTTCGTATTAAATAATAGAGTATTATTATTAAATAAGTATTCGTATTTATTATTAAGAGGTATTGACAGGTATAAGTAGTATTAATTTGTATTAGCATTAAGTAAGACAGAATTTTTATTTAATGTTTTACAACTAAGTTGAAAAAGTATTTAAGATTTTGGATTAATTTTTGGGTTTTATTTTACATACGTTCTTGTACAAAAACTTACGATATTAACACTTATTATTTAGATGGTGATATGAATAATAGTGATATCTCTCAGATAAGAATTTGTCTTACAGGTCAGAATCTCTTAGCTGATGATATGCTTCACAGCAAGTCTACGTAGCCAAAACACTTGGTAGGCTACAATGGAAAACTATTTTACTCCGGCTGGCCACACTGCATGTACAGCCCGCAGCAAAATTATTGAATCCTAGCAATAATTCCTACATAAAAGATGCGCACCCACAGTCGGCAGCAAAAGTATCCAAGCACTAGCAAAAAATCCTATATGAAAAAAAGTACACTAATACACTTTTGTTAAATAAATCCATGTCGAATCCTGTTCTTAGTCTGCTGACGACTGTAATACTGCTTTATTAAGTAAGTACTTATTGAATTATGATTTTAGTCTTATACTGTGTATAAAAAAGTAAGTTGATTTTAAAAATTAGCAAACAAACTAAAAACATATATATATAAGAAAAGTGTGAATGTATGCTTCAAAAATTTTGCTGCTGACTGTATATATGTGTATGTTTGAATACGTTTGTGAGTGTGTGAATCATGAATGTTATATACATTTTCGGGGGAAGGCTGGGTGAAGATTCGGACCAGAAAACATTAATTTAAATTATTTTCATTCATAAATCAACAATAATATCATAAAATATTTATGACATACACATGCATTAATAAAATATAACGAATGATTAATGAATATAAAAATATTTAATTACAACAATATGATTCTTTAGCTATTACAATCATTGAAAGGTACTTTAACTTCGAAAAGTCAGAATTGATTTATAAATTTTTAATGTATTAACAAAAGTTGTCGAACTTTAAATATCGTTAGTCTTCCCGCAGTTCGCAAAAAACTACACAGCGAGACCGGGTTGGCCACCCTTGCTTTACAGTATAGAACCTCTCATCTGAGGATGTGCTGTACAGTGTATAATATCTCAGCTGAAGATATGCTACAAGAATAGAATCGCCCAGTTGCAGAAGTGCTCTACTGAATAGAATCTCTTAGCTAATAAAATGCTCTAGAGAATAGAATCTACCAGCTGCTGATGTGCCCTAAAGAACATAGTGTAATTAACACTACAAATGCTTTACAGAGCCATATAGGAAAATTCAGATACATTATACTATTATATGTTAAAATATCATGAATCCATTTTCATTTACATTATGCACCTTTATTACATTCGAACAAAGTTGAAAAGTTAAAGGTTAAGCAATACAACTGATTAGTACAGTTAGAAAATATTTTAAAATCTGTGCGAAACACGAAATTCGTCTTTTTTACTTAATAAATATTTAAAAAAATATTTCTGTATATAAAAATACTTGTTTAAATAAAATCCTCGACTATGAACTTTTATATTTATTAAAATTAATTACAATGTTTGATTTATAACCAAATGAATAAAATTTTACTCAAAAATTAATGTGTTAAAAAATCTTTCTGTAATTTTTTTCTTTAATATATTGCTCTTTTTATTTTCCTTTAGAAAGAAAGAAATGTATCATTTCTTTAAAAAGACTTACAAAACGTATTTCTTACGACCTCCTAATACATCTTCTAAATGACACAAGTTAATGCGATTATGTTCTTCAGAAATAAACTAAAGAAAATTTGTTTCAGTTATTTTTGACTGTTTTTTAATTTTTTTTAGATTAATAAAGGGTTAGGAATAAAATCAGTTTGCGTAGCAAAATAGGACTTTTTGCTCTAAATACTTTTACAAAGTATTTATTTTGAAGTTATTCTTTGAAAAATAGTTCATTATAGTAAGTTTTCATCTAAAAGAAGGAGAAGAATTTTTTTCTTTCGTATATATATATATATATATATATATATATATATATTCTGTTATTATTGTCATCTATTAAAAAAGAAATTGTCTACATTCTTAAAAGCCCAAACTTAAAGGAAGCGTCTATTTTTTGTGTGACTGCCAAATAAACTGTAGTTACTTTCTCAACTTTTTGTTTGTATAGTGATATCACAAAGAACTTTAAATATTTTTTTTTCTACTGAACTCTTTTACTTTTTATCTTTGAAGCAAGTTAATGATGAATTTCCTTTCATTTTTAGAAGTTTTTTAAACAATGTATTCTTTCAGCCAACAGTTTTTATTTCATTTAACTTTTCAGCTTTTTTTTTTTTAATTAAAGTGCATATACCTCTTCTCTCCCCCCCCCCCCCTCCCCCGTCAAATACATTCTCTTTTTTTTTTTTTTTTTTTTAGAAAAAATCCATTGTTGCTTCCAAAATTTTATTAAGAATATTCGCCAATATATATACAAGGTTTCTTTTAATTAGCAAACAACTTTAAAATGAAATAACACAAGAATCGTTGCAGATAGCACAGCAATTTTTTTTTATTGAAAAGAACGTCGAAAAGGTAATTAATGCACAAGGTTTTCAAAGTGAGAACCTACAGAGGCGATACAGTAGCGCAACCTAGTCACAACGTTATCAGTTTCTTGTTCACAAGTGTTTCTCTTTTAATGTTTGCAAATGAGTCAATAATGAATTTCTTGAGGCTATTGAGGTCTGCCGGCTTCTTCTTGTATACCAAATCTTTCATGTGACCCCAAAGATAGAAATCGCACGAATTCATATCCGGTGAATAAGGTGGCCAATGCAATGCACCAGGATGGTTGTTTGGGTATTCATAAGCAATAACCCGGGTTCCAAACACACTGTTTATTGTGTCAAACACTCTGTCTGTTCGAAGCGGAGGGGCACCATCATGCATGAACCAATATCCACCGGTGTTCATACCCAGAGCACGAATCTGAGGAAAAAATGACTGTCTCGTCACCTCCTCATACGCATCAGCCTTAACAGTTGACGCAAAGAAAATTGGTCCGATAACTTCCGATCGATAAAGTGCAGCCAAAACTGTTACCTTTTGTGGATGCAATGGTCTTACTTTGACAAATTCAGGCTTTGAGTATCCTCAGAAACGATAACTCTGTCGATTCACCTGACCTGACAACCAGAAATGGGCTTCATCCGAAAACCATATCGGTCCAATATCCCGGTATCGATGAGGTCCAATGTCTCATTGGCGAAGTTCCATCGCTGTGAGATAGCAATATCCGGGATGAACTGTAAAATTACTGTGAGTTAAATACTGTGAGTTATTATAAATTGAAATTTTATTAAATATGTTAAGAACTTTTGGGTGCAATGTAGAATTTAACGATACTGCCCTTTGAAGGCTCGGAAACTTAGCGAGCACTACAGGTCAGAAATATTTCCAGAGGTGGTACACATTTAAACATAATTTTTCGTAATTAATTGCCTTCTCCGCGCCTTAAAATGCTGTTCAATTTTTACGACACATGTTGACAGTATTGACAGAGATATTCTGTACTGGCTAATATTGTTTATTATTATTTATTTATTTTTTGGCCTATATAAGAAAGTGATTTAGGAAACTATACAAAACTGTTTTGCCTACTATTTATCAGTTCAAGATTTAATACTGTACAATACAGAAAATACTGTACAATTTTTGTGATACATGTTGACATTAATGATACTGATAGCCTATACTGGCTAATATTGTTTATTTATTTATTTATTTTGGCCAATATAAGAAATTGATTTAGGAAAACATACAAAACTGTATTGCCTACTATTTATCAGTTCTTCAGAGCAAGATTTGATTTACACAGACTTGCCATTTTTTATAATTTATTCCGAAGCTTTGTTATAATCGCCTTTTCTTTATACCAGTAATTTTGAAGAACTATTTTCTTCTTTTTTAATCGTAGTCAGATAATGGAGAAAAATTTTCTACAAAAATTCTCATGAGAAAAGAAGGCGGGTATTAATAATGCTGCTTCAACATAAATTAAAAAATTTACTTTACAAGGGGTATCTTTTTAACCGAACAGTCAAGTATATGTAGTAAAATATTTTGTTTAGTGATATGAGGAAAATCTGCAAATAAAATGTTTTAATATTAGCCAACATTGGACTCAACAATGCAATTTGTTTTCATTATTTACTCGTATTGGTAATCTATATTGATTTATTTTGTAGTTATTCTTTCTCTTTCTTTTTTTTTTTCTTTCTTTTTTTTTTTTTTTTTTTTTTTTTTTTTTTTTTTTTAAGTTATTCTTGATTATGTCTCTTCTTAATATTAGCTGATATTAAGCGCAATACATATTTAGTTATTGTTATTTTAAATGTATTTTGCAAACGAGGTCAAGTCTGTATTTTCTAGTACTTTACTCACTTATTATGTGTTTTAACCACACAGGACAAAGCTGTATTGTCTGTTATGTACCAGTGATTCAAAGATAATTTTGATAAACAAATTTCTTATTTTTGTGTGTGTGCGATATCAGCAGAAAATTATCTGTAGTTACTTTTTTGAAGATTATATAAACGATGATACCTAAAAGAATTTCAAATAAATACTTGCTTTAAAGATAAAAATATAAAAAAGTTCAGTAAATAACTAAAATAAATAAATTAATTAAATAAATAAATAAATAAAAAATAAAAATGAAGATTTTCCTTTTCTTTAAAAATTTTCTGAACGAAAATAAATACTATTAGCAAACAAGTTTTTTACATTGAAATGTTTCTATATTTATTCCAAATAAAAACACCACCATATTTTAGTTTACTGAATTTTATGAATTTTTAGATGATTCCTTGCAGAATGAATCATGCTTATATAAATAAGAAGTCATAAGAAAAATAGATTAATAGATATATTCAAATATGGGTTAATGAGATAATAAGTTCAAATCTTTGAAAATCTCCATAAAATGTAAAAATCTCGCAATAATTCTAGCGGATAGAAAAAAAATCTAATATTTCGTCTCGTAAACAATTTAGGCACGAATGCCGCAAAGATTTTCAAAGATTTAGCATATTACTTTTCAATGCTAGTTCTTCGGTATTTTTTTTTATTGCATAAAGAGGTAGTTAAAATTAAGATATTTGTAATGATTAATTAAAAATATATATATTAAAAGGGTTTAGAAATGCCGTGAAGCGAAACATTACCGTTTAAGATTGTCATTTATACAACAGATAACTAAAATTGCTATATTCCTGAATATATATATATATATATATATATATGCAAAATAATTAAAGCCAGATGAAAAATTAATCCCAAAACACATGAGGGACTTCATTAGGGAAGCTCCCCCATGTAGGGAAAGGAAAATGAGAAGTTTTTCCTTTCTTCTAGTAAAACTTCTCATTTTCCTTTCCCTACATGGGAGAGCTCCCCTGGTGAAATCCCTCATGTGTTTTGGGATTAACTTTTCATCTCGCTTTAATTATTTTGCTTATTTATTATAGTTTTATATTTCCTTTTGCTGCATTTGCGCATTGGTTTATAAAACTCTGTTCTAGTTCCATATATTTAATAATTCTACTCCATCCTATATTTAAATTTTATCTATCTATCTATCTCTCTCTCTCTCTCTCTATATATATATATATATATAGAATAATTATAATCAAACTTTTATTATAAGCAGCATGCTGTATCTAAAGCAGGTGAGAAGAATTGCACCAAATTTGGCATGAGAACTTTTCATGAATACAAATCAAGAGTTAAAAAATTTATTTCAGTTCATGCAATAGTATCTATTGGTCACTTTGCATGGAAAATGTAAAATTTTACAAACAGAATGAAACCCATGTGACATAAAACAAATCAGTTAATGTTCAAGTTGATTATGCATTCTTTATGAGTCATTTCTTTGCTATAATTTCCATTAACCCATGGAGATAGCCCCATTATTGGTATTAAATTAGATTTTTTTTTTTTTTTTTTTTTTTCTTGCCTAAAATCCATGAGGATAACTGAGGAATCGTCCATACATTAAATTTGGCGACAATTTGCTTGCCAGCTTTTGCTGCTGGACACTGTTTGTAACGGATAATATTATATGATCTTGTAATTATCCTTCTTTCTTCCTGAAAGTGAGTCGTAATAACCGCACCGTAGCAGATGTAAATGGGAAGGTAAGGGGTGGGCACAGAATAAAGGCTTGTTTTATAAACAAGATTAGAGTAGACAGTTAAAAAACGGATCAATTAAAAACCGCAATGCCGAAAAGCATTAGGAAAATGTAAGAATAGTGCATTTGCAACAATTTAGCATACTCGATTTAGCAAAAACAATTTCAATAAAGAGTCTGAGAGCCTGTAGATAAATCTTGGAAAAGGATAATGATTTTTTTATTATCTCCCCCACTTGTATGTATGCAAAAGAATGCACGCGCAAGTCAATTCAGAATTTTAAGATTCGGGATGTAGGCGACTGTTCGGGATTGACGTATTCGTTTTTGTCAAATTCTGAAAGACCGGCTCTATATGCGAGAATTTTCCTAAAACAATTTACGCATGATTTATCGAAAATGTTGCAAACACTACGATGTGACGCTACCTGTGTTCATTTCTAGCAGTATAAGTGCGATAAGAGTGTTTCTTACAATATTGCATTACTTGCAGATACTGTACATATTTCCTTAAAGCTCATTGTAATACTTCGTATATAGCACAGAACATGACGAAATTAAAAAATTTTTTTCCCATTCACTGAGGAAAAAATTTATACATATATATATATACACTAAGCGACAAAAAAAAAGCCGCACTTGGATATTTTAATTTTTGCCTTCTACAACCGCCAATTTTATCGTTTAAAAAGCAAATTTTTGAACAGATTTCATTATGTTGTCCTCCACATACACTTTAGCTTTGAGTTCAGTGTTAAAAACAAAATGCAATTGTCAGGAAAATTGTAATTTTGGAAATTATTTTAAAAATGGTAAAAAAAAGGCAGTTAACGATACCACAAAAAGTATTAATTTTTGAAGGAAAATCAAAAAATAATTTAATACGTGAGATGGCAAAATAATTAAATATTAACGAGATATTGGTAAAAGGGTTTTTAGCAAGATATAAAATTTTTTAGCTGTTTAAACTGGAAATTTGGTTTTAAGCGGCTATGCTGCTCATCCAAGCAATATGACCGTAAGTTAAAAAGCCATTGCTTATAAAATCACTTTGTATTACATTTAGAACATAAAATAGATTCAGAAAAAGTGTTTAGCAGCATAATTTCTTTAACTACAGTACAGCAACTATTAAAATAATCAGGTTTAAAAGACAGAAAATTTGAAAAAATTCCATTCTTAGTGAAGAGAAATAGGAAAACAAGACCTCAGTAGGCTAAAAAAATTAAAAAATGATTAGTTAATTATTGGCCTGAACTGGTTCTCTTTCATGAGTCAAGTTTAACTTATTTAGAGCTAAAGATAACAAGCAGATCTGACAACGAAAATATAAACGACGTAATGAAAATCGCACTTTTAAATCGCACATTCTCCGTACATTATAGTACGGAGGTGCATAACTTTTGAAACAGTCGGGAAAATTTTTATGCTCAAGGGATCAATTAACTCGAAATAAAACACAATCTTCATAAAAGTGGTGGCTGACCGACTATTTTGGAGGTATCTTGGACATTTCCGTAAACAGCATTTGAAGATAATAAGGCACCTTACTACACGGCGTCTGTGGTAATTTCTTCACTTCAAATTGTCAAAATTTTCTATTTATAACCATGAGAACCTATAATTCTGTAAGTAATCATACCTTTTTTCAATTTAAGTTAAATCCCACAAAGGATATACTAGAATTTCTTCTTTACCAGACATGGAAATAGTCCTAATCGCAATCCACTCGAAAATGTTTCGTCTATAAAAAGGCGGGGGAGAGGGAAGAGGATTCGAAATTTCCAGCCTATAACTCTGCCAGAACTAGAAAAAATTATTTGTAATATTTGGCACATTGAAATATCTGAGATTTATATTAAAACACTGTATAAAACTATGCCATTGTGCATTAAAACAGTAAATCCATATAAAGGCGGAATTAACCCAATGCAGAATGCACATTTTTAATAAAATGTTGCTTAGATCTAACAAATAAATAGTTTTATTTCATATATTAAAATATAACTTGTTTATTTCATATAATAAATCATAATAGAGTACAAAGTGTATGGTTATTACATTATGTTCAAAAAGAAAATTTTATGCAAATTTTTAAAAAGTACTTCGTTGAGTGCAATAAAGCGAATTATTAAATCGAAAATGTACATAGGTATCATTTCAGCCCTTTGGTATTATGCAAACAAGACAGTTTTATTTGTTTCAAACATTAATTTTAAAGTTATTACATATAAA
Organism: Salticus scenicus; assembly: GCA_963930645.1. Lineage (NCBI taxonomy): Eukaryota > Metazoa > Arthropoda > Arachnida > Araneae > Salticidae > Salticus > Salticus scenicus. The sequence goes on from CAWVNO010000438.1 coordinate 34,113, forward strand.
AAAGGTATAATTCATTTATTCTGCAGTGCGGCTTTTTTTTTTTTTTTTTTGTCGCTTAGTGTATATATATATATATATATATATATATATATATACCACTTTTATCTAGAACGAATAAATAATAATTTTCTGAATCCCTAAACTAGAAATATAGATTTCTGAACTATTCGTATAAGGTAAACAAATAACCTGGATAGACGGAATGATCAAGAATTTGTACTCTATATTTTTCCAGGTGGTGTAACGATATAATTAATATTATGAATCATTTGTATTCGGAGAAATTCTCGTTAGTTTCCTAGAACTTGGTCGTAAAACGAAATTGTAGTTACTAAAACTCGCCTCTTGTGTTCGCCTTTATTTTCAGATATTTTTATTTGAGATTCCGTACGACAATAAAGGAAAATGCTCTAGAATTCTAATAAGGGTTTTTAAAATTCACGAAAAAAGGGAACTAGAATTTATAAAAATGACTATTTTTACTTGAGACCCAGTTTAGTTTTTAGATATCAGTCATAGAATTTCCAGTGCTCCTCAAATTTAATTTACGATTTCTGAAAGTACTAGTAAACGTCAATAAGTTTAGAGATTCCTTTTGCTTATAAATTTTGTAACAAAAAAAGCATAATACTGCTAAGTTTACAGGACAGAAAAACTATGTCTTAAGCTTATTTTTAGAGTACTCAGATTTTTGTTTGTCTCAGAGACTGCTTATAGCTCCTATAAACCAGATAACAAATATTTTACTAGTTTTTACTAGATGAAAATTTTGTTTTATATACATATAGTATTACACATATAAGACTTAACAGGGCCATGCTCTTGTAGATCTCAGCAAACTGTGCCAGACTTCTGACGTTAATGTAATATTTTAATAACATTTTCATTTCCCAGTGAAAAGCTTTTATAAATTCGCAAAATTAAATTTAATAATATTGCGTTCTAAACAAAATCTAGAAATACATTATGGAATTTATATTAGAATCTCTTTTTAATTATACATACTAAAATTTATCATATGTCTAATAATTATTAAAAATTATTTAATTTTTAAGTAAAATAGCTTTTCCTGGTAATGGACTTTATCCGCTTTACGTATTAAATCCTTGACACGTGATGACTACAGGAAAAGTAAAGAATTATAATGTTTACATTTTTGTTTTATGGGGAAATGTTTGCATTCTATAGGGAAATGCATCCTAAAGCGAAATTCATACAATCGATTTACTGTAGCTATCATTTATCGACCTGCATACATGTATGATGAAAATAAAGAATTTGTTAATGTTTAAATTACCAAAATATATTGTGCTATGCTTTTATAATATACATCCCAATAAAACAGATAAAGTATAGTGTAATATCTCCTTAACAAATCACAACAGAATTTCAATATATAAATTTTCGCGCTATCGTTACTTACTTTGAAATATTTTCTTTAATAATAAAGCTTTTTATAATAATGAATGGTAGTTCTTTCGAAATTAAAGAGAAAACAAGTCTGGGTATATTTAAATTTTTTTATTTTTTATCTTTAGTCATAAGTCTAATAAAGTGATTCTTTTATTACGTTTTTGATTGCAGCATAAAAAACACATTTACTTACAAAACTTCATCAAATGAATATTATTCTGAATCTTTACACAATTACATCCTTACTAACCTTGTCTTTTGGAATTATAGTTTGTAATGCATTTTAAGAGAAGTTATAAATCTGACACGTGGTTTCAAGCGCGCTATTTTTAAAACATAAGAAGAATAAAAATCATAAAATTGTGCAAAGATTTAAGCACTTTTTATACGTACATAATAAATTTTAAATTCTTTAATCTTTAATGTAACCTTATATCTCAGTTTTAAAGCATTCTAAAAATATTTACAGGAATGAAAATGTTGACAAATAAAGGCTGAGAGTTGTCCAAATACAATAACTGATGAAAGACTAGATGAAAGAACTTTTCAATTTTTAAGAAATAAAAATATAGTATTTAAACATAACTAGAAATGTATTTTGAGCAATTTTCCTTTACATTCTATGATATATCTGACTATTTTTCTATGACCTTGTAAAACAATCATTATTACTAATAATATCGAATTCTGCCGGAAACGTAATTTTGTGCATCGGAATAATGTACGTTAATTTCGTGTCATTTTGAGCGCTATATGCTTTATACTTTTATGAAATACTTCTCATTAAAGCTATATCTTCCCTATATGCTATATAAAGTTTATCATTTAGTATATGCTATATTCTTTAATGAAATACTTCTCATAGACCGTGATGTAGCAATCACCATATTTGCATCTGGAAAAAAACAGGAATAAATGAGTAAAAATACCATAGAAAAACTCGTAAATCTGCGTATATATCTATGTGTGTGTGTGTGTGTACAGGTAACGACACTAGTGCTGGGCACACCTTAAGGCCTTATTTAAAAAATATTTGAATTTTTTGCGTGTTTTAGAAGTGGTAGTCATGTATCAGATTATACTGCGGTCTGTTTTACACACTCATTCTTCTAATTGCCGACATACGCTTTCAAGCTTTCAATACATTAAGCCAATTTAGAAATAAAAACAAAAATGGAACATTTAAAAATGCACATGGATTTTACCCGTACTCGCCCGGTGTTTGCACCAGTAAACAAGATATTAATTTAACGTAACAATTTGTTGAGAAATTTAATTTTAATTGTGTTTAAAAAATAATAATTAAACAAAATATGCCTATGCTATGTTAAGTAAAAAATGTAACCTTAAGAATAATATGTTTCTACTGTATATTTAGTTTGACATCTGACGCAGTTCAGTTTGTTTTTATTGGAGCAGTTCGCATAACGTGAACCGAGCTATATTCTAAAGTGTAACCCTAAAGTATTTTTAATGTTATTCTATTGTGTTCATTTTTGGAATATGTCCAATGTAAGTGTTCATCTATTAAAGCTATTTGTCATACAAGTATCATTCTTCATCTGTTCTTAGACTTAAAATAGGTAAAAATCAGAACTTCCCAACTTGTTTACTTGTAATCTACTGACGTTTCAAGTCGTGGATTACAAATATGACGCCCCATATTGGACACCGTAGATGAACACTTACAGAACGCACTGGACATATTTCACCAATGAACACAATAGAATAACATTAAAAATACGTCATGGTTACACTGTAGAATACAGCTCGGCTCACATTTTCCGAACTGCTTCAATAATAAGAAACTGAACTACGTCACATGTCAAACTAAATATACAGTAGAAACATATTATTCTTGAGATTACATTTTTACTTAACAAAGCATACAGAGCATCCCTTCACTCCTCTAGAACCAAACGTCGACTACTAACAAGAAAGCAAAAAAAAAAAAAAAAAAAAAGCATTGTCAATGAGAGTACGGGAGCGAGAAAAAACATTTGATTCTCTCTGGTATGTTTTCTTTCTTTTTTACTACGTAAGCGTAATTATTGTTGTTAATATTGCTACAAAACACTGTTCTAATTATTATAAAACCAAAATGTAGCCTATGCGTAAAGATATAACGATTTAAAAGAATAAAAATATTTATCAAAAATATTTTATATTTCATTTTTCGCATATACATTGATATCTGTAAATAATACCTTGAAAAGTAAATCGTACATAAAGCGCTTTATTCGGTGCAAAACGAATAAATGTTTGAACAGTAAATATTTTCGATGTATCAAATAACATAATCCGATTTAAGGCGATTTAAAAATACTTATAGTTTTATTCTTATACTTTAAAAGTATTAAGGTTGAATGAATTTGTTTTCTTAGGATTTTACATTTTGAAAAATTGCAGTATAGTTTTAAAAGTTCTTTGACACTACTACATGATGTATTTCTGAATTTGTTACGATAGTCATGGGCTGAAAAGGAAATTTATTTTTCAGTTGCATGGAAAACATTAAATGGATGCATATAGAACGAAAACTGTGTATCTGGTGTATTTGTATATTTATACATGTGCAATTTCAATAGCAAAGAACACGTCTGTATTGAGACAATATGTAAACAGATAAATAAAACTTTATTTTGCATCATTCTGTTGCCAGACAAACAAAAAATAAATAGTGAAAAATAAATCCAGAAAATAAGCTAAATCACGAGCTGTTATATTATTATTACTTTTTTTTTTTATGACACAACTTTTACATGGTAGCCTAAAATGTTAAAATTCATGTTAAAATTAGTATGTTGGGGTGATCACAAAACTTTCTTCTGTATTTTTCGATGCAAATTCCGTCAGTATTTATTAAAATGAATATTTATTATAATTATTTTCCATGACGATTGCAGATGATATCTTACTTTCTTATATATTTAATTGAAGAATGTATTGGTCCCATAAAACTTTTAGACTTTGGGTTATAGCTGATTTTACATTTTTTGAGAGTCACAACACGACTTGACTATTTTTAGAAAATGTCTGTATATCTCTTTGTGTATGACAAAAATTTTGGAGCAACCGTATTTCAGAAACTATTGCACAGAATTTCATAAAAATTGATACGTAGTTGCATGTTGACGTAAACTAGTGATTATAAGTTTGTGGTGAAAATTTGTCTAACAGGTGGAGTTGCCGTCTAGATTTTCTAAATTTTTAACCTAGAGGTATAGGAGAAAATTTCCTGTAAATGCGCACAAGGAGAGTTACTTTTAACGAATCAATATGAAATATATATATATATATATTATAAGAGTAAGAGTAAACTGGAAAAAAAATATTAAAATAAATTTAAAATAAATAAACAATTTTCAATATTTCGCTTTTTGAAACAAAAATACTGTCAATATCCACACATCTGACAGAACCTGTGACTGTCGATTAAGGGCGGTCTATACTTAATCTAGACGACAATTAAGGTCTATGGTATTCTATTAAAACATTGGTTTCCACAATTATTCACTTATTTAATGTATTTTTTTTTTTTTAACATTTTCTCATTCAGAAAATTCACAACCGTTTTATTAATACTCGTTAATTTTTATTTAATTTTAAAATCTATAAAATTTTATTTTTGAGGTGAAAAAACAGCTAATTGCATTTTCCGTATTATTTTAGCAAAAAAATAAAATTTTTAAAATGTGATTTTTTTTTTATTATTATTATTTAAATGAGTACTAATTTAATTATTGTGAATTATCGTTATAAATAATTTTTTTTAAAAAAATGTAGTTATGTAATTTAAATGTAAAAGTAATTTATGTAAAAATAATTTGTAATTATATAAATTACAAATTTTGTAATTTGTAAATTATTTAAAAAAATTGTATGTAAAAATAAATTATGTAATAAATAATAGTGGAAGTAAATGTCTCCTTAGAATAACATGTGCACTTTTGTCGAGGTATAGTTCGCTCTTAAGACATTTGCCTCCACCATATTATAAATAATAACTGTCAAATATTGAACACATATAATTCTAAATTTCACGTCATGTTGTATATAATAATTTTTAAATCATCACATTACCTGCAATAACATTACCTGGAATAACAAACGATTATTTTTAGATAGTTTTTTTTTTTTTTTTTTTTTTTTTACACTCTGTATATATGTTTGAAACACCTTTATTACTCCTTCCACTTTAAATTTTCACCAAGACAGGAAAGTTTAGGAAAATTTGTTGAAATTTCATATAATAATCGTTAAACGTGGAAAAGGCATGTTCAAGTAAGCATGCGATTTGTTCCTCAATGGGGCTAAAAATCTTAAATGATTAATTTTGACATAAAAAACTAAGACATACTTTTGCTTCTTTTCTTTCCTTTTTTTTTTTTCCCTAGAATAGATCAAAAATTCTTTTTAGAATTATCAGTTATATATCAATATAAATATTTTACAAAGGATATATTTTCCTTCCTAATTTTGTGTCCCACTCTCCCTCCTCGTAGAGCGCACACACATACAAAATATTCTTTCTCATTTTTCCAGTAGTATCATTGGTTTCAAGCAATGCAAAAATAATAATAATATTATAGTTTTAAAAAATTAAAGAACACGCTTTTATGGAAATGTGAACTAAAAAGCACAAAATATCTATCTTAGTATTAAAATGCAGGGTAAGAGAAAATCGTGTGAGTGACACACCATAATATTTACATACATTTAAATCTTTAATTAAAATAATTTAGAATTAAACAAAAACCATTTTTAAAAAATCTCCCCTGACTGGGCTCGAACGATAGACCATTAGGTTCGTAGCGCGAAGCTTTACCTCACAGCCGCGGCATTCACGTAGGGAAAGTCTTTTTGTTACAATATAGATCTTTTGTTTCTTCCCAGAGCGGTTACAAACATACATTGGTACATACAAACATACATACAGGTGAAGTTAATAAAAGCGTGTTAAAAATGAAAAACGTTTTTAGTAATTTTATTTTTTGTAAATTATTCAAAGTTAAATTAAAAGAACATATATATCACTTTTCCGTACCATGTTCCATACCATCCCTTTTCCATACCATGTTTTAATTTTCCAATAAACAACAACAACAATAATAATAGTAATAATAATAATAATAATAATAATAACTAAATAAATGAATAAATCTGAAATTGTGGAACTCCTTCGTCACATAGAGAAAATTTTTATTAATATTATTTTAATATTATTATTAATGACAACAGGATAATACATCATATTTTACTTATTTCAAAGTATACGCTACTTATTTAAAAATACGAATACTTTCTTTTAACAATTCGTGAGTGGAAGTGAATTTTTATACAGTTAACCTCATTCTTCCTTTTCCACTTCTCAAAGTGATTTGCCTTAGGACATAGGGAAAGTGTTAGGTATTTTCCATCACCATTTTAGAAATTGTATACATATTTCTTAAATAAAAACGTTCAAAAAATATATTTTTTAAAAATTCACTAAATTCGTTTCATTTTTGTTTGTGCATTATTTACATATATATATATATATATATATTTAAATTGTTTTATATTCTTTAATAATTTAATACATGAAAAAAAAAATTATAGTGTCTTTTTCAGCTGGCAAAGTAGGATTTTGCTGATTCAATTAGGTAGTAGTTAAGACATTAACTATTTGCTTAAAGTTAATATAACTCTTATATGGTGAAAAGACATAATCTTTTATTGTGTTTATGATATTTAAGAAGAATATTGACAATTGTTCATTAAACCTATTTCCTGTTTTATATGATTGTATGACGGTTGGGATGAATGAGACAGCTTAAATGGGGATGAATGGGACACTCCCCACTGTGTACTAATTTAAAATTTTACACAAAAATTATATTAAAACGTAAATTAGCCATATTGATTATCAGAATTCTTAATTTTGTGGACTTAGAAAAAAAAAATTGAAATTAATTGTTCTGATTTTTGTTTATAATAATTATGATTAAAAAAATTATAAGTTAGAATATTCAATGCTAATAAATCAATAATTAAAAAAAATAAATAAACTAATAATAATTTAATTAAAGTCACAATTTCAATCAAGCTAATTAAATAAATCCTGGTGATTATTAATGAAATACAGAACAGAATGCTGATTTTACCATGTTTTTATTAACTTCGATTCTTGTTTGTGGGTTTGTTTGTGTGTTTGTCAGGGACAAATCTTGCAATCGATTTTTAACTAACTTCCCGACTAGCTAGATATCTGAAATTTTCAGGACAGCTCACAACACGGTGACAATGCATTTTTCTAATAATTTTAGTCAACTATTTCAAGTCCCGCTGCCTTCGGCATCGCCTATATGATTCGACAGAAAATTTGTTTAACTAACATCCCGACTAGCTAGGCATTTGAAACTTTCAGAATAGTTCAGAACACGGTGAAAATGCATTTTCTTAATACCTTTAGCCAACTGTTTCGGGTTCTTGCTGCCTTCGGCAGCGTTATCAGTACAAAGCTTGCAATCGATTTTTCACTAACTTTCCGACTAGCTAGACATTTGAAACTTTCAGGACAGCTCACAACACGGTGACAATACATTTTTCTAATAATTTTAGTCAACTATTTCAGGTCCCGCTGCCTTCGGCAGCGCTTATATAATTCGACAGAACATTTATTTAACTAACTTCCCGACGAGCTAGACATTTGAAACTTTCAGTATAGTTCAGAATACGGCGAAAATGCATTTTGTTAAATACTTTTAGCCAACTGTTTCGGGTTCCTGCTGCCTTCGGCAGCGTTACCAGTGCAAAGCTTGCAATCGATTTTTCCCTAACTTCCCGACTAGCTAGATATTTGAAACTTTCAGGATAGCTCAGAACACGGTGGCAATACATTTTTTTAAATACTTTTAGTCAACTGTTTCAGGTCCCTACTGCCTTCGGCAGCGTTCATGTGATTCAACAAAAAATTTATTTAACTAACTTCCCGAGTAGCTAGACATTTGAATCTTTCGGAATAGTTCAGAATACGGTGAAAATGCTTTTTAAAAATATTTTTAGCCAATTGCTTCGGGACCCTGCTGCCTTCGGCAGCGTTTCCAGTAAAAAGCTTGCAATCAACTTTTAACTAACTTTCCGGCTAGATAGCCATTTGAAACTTTTATAATAGCTCAAAAGACGATAGCAAGGAATTTTTTTAATACTTTTTTCCAATTGCTGGTGTTCCGGCTGCCTTCAGTAGCGTTTAAACAGAAAATTTAAAAACATGGTTTATAAATTTTTTTTTTTTATCTTATAATTATTTCCGATCAGTCGGAAACAAAAATTTATCTGGATAATTTGTGCTCTATTATAATGATTTAACTCTTTCCAGTGTCTTATTTATTTATTTATTTTTAGATTAGGTCTTATTAGATTAAATTACAAAAGCCTAGAGCAATAGGAACTGTGCAAACCAAAGGACGTTTGGTTTTTTTATGTTAATTTGAGTCAATACATCAGTTTATGTTAATTTCAGTAAATTCATAGTGTGTAATAAAACCACATAAACCAATTTAACTTAAATTTATTTACTTTCCATTTTGTTTTCTTTCCTTTGTTAATTCCAGTAATGTCCCATTCATTTCCATAGGTGGAGATGAATGGGATAATGTACATGCATGTAAAAAAAAAAAAAAGTATTAATTTAAAATTATAACTTTTTACTAAAGTTAGTATGTTTTTATGTAACTGGTTACTGAAGTGTACTTATGAGCCATGTTACAAAATTCTGAATTACATATGGCCAACGCTATCAATAAAAACATGAAAAATGTCCCATTCATCCCCACTCTCCCTTACTTATAAATTTATTATAACAGAGCGAGGGCTAGAAAACCATGTTACTCGATTACAATAATACTTGGTGAAAAACTTAAGTATTCAGTAGACACTCGGATAGTGCCATTATTAAACGTAGTTCGTGAATAACAACAGCATCAACTGTAATTCTATAAATATACAAATTGAAATATTCAGGCAAGACGTGCCGCAGGAAATGAGTCCCAGATCTAATACAGTGTGTACGAGAAAGTGGCTACGGAAAGCAACTGGAACGCTAAACGAGAATCTGATATATTTAAGTGGAATTGTTTTTTAGTGTTAATTTGTAAACAAATAAAAAAAAAAGAAAAAATAGTTATTTAATATTTTGAAAACTTTTTTAAATATATTGATCAGAGAATCGACCAAAGTGTTTTAGATTAATTAATTTTAAATTTATTATACTTATAAATTTAGTATAACAGAGCGAGAGTTAGAAAAACCGTGTTACTCGGTTACAATAATACATGGTGCCAAAACGTAAGTATTCAGTAGGCACTCGGATATTGTCATTATTAAACGTACTTCATGAATAACAACATCATCAACTGAAGTTACATTTGCATTTTGAATTCTTTTTAACCGTACTCGTCTTTATAATTTAAATTACAATACAATTTAAACAAAAACATTTAAATTGTATTGTAAAGTTTTAATTTTGTTTAACCATCAAAACTTACAAGTTGGTAAATTTCAAAAAATTATTTTGTTACAAATTACTTTATATGTTGAAATAATGTTAGTACAGTTAAAATTTTATAATAAACTATTATTGATATAAAAATTATATTTCGATATCTCAAATATTAAATATATATAGCATTACTTCATTTCTAATTTCTAATTGTGAATTAAAAAAAAAAAAAAAAAAAAGCATAGTATACGAGCATACGTTTCGTGATGCCCAAAATTGTTATATGAATACTCGATCAATATCCAACAAAGAAAGTTTTTTTTTATTATTATTATTAGAAGGTTTTTAATTGAAATTGACTTGGTCATCGTGTCTTCGTGTCACGCTAGTAAACAAGGCGCCTTCATTTTAAAGTAAATATAAGCTACACCGTTTGTCGTTCGGTGGCTCAGTTGATAAGAGCGTCCCGTTAGTAGCTCGGTGGTTGTGAGTTCGGTCCCGGGAAGGTCTAGCGTGTTAATTTTTGCAGATAATTAGTAGAAAAGATGTCAATTGATACAAGAAAATTTTTCGTTGCTTACACTAAGAATTTTTTGAGGAGTTTTTTAAGAAGCATTTTTTTTAATTATTTATTTATTTATTTATTTATTTATTTATTTAGATATTGGAAAACACAAAACATTTTAGATATTAAAAAAGCACAAAATTAAATGTTTTAAGTAAAAAATACATAAAAAAATATTTTTAGAAGCTTTATATGTATATTATATATTACTATTATATGAAATTGGATTTGTCATCGACTTTTTGTCACGTTAAAAAACCAAGACGCTTCCAATATATGTATTAAAAAAAAAAAAAAAAATTGTAAGCAATTAATTTTATCTTTTAATAAATCAGCTGGTTACAGCGTCATGTTGATAGTGCGAGAGTCGTGTGTTCGATCCTCGCCGGGCCGAGGTGTTATTTTTTGCAAATATATAATAGAAAAAGTGTCAATCGATAAAAGAAAATATTTCGTTGCGTACAAAGTATCCTAATAATGTTTGAAGATTTCATTTAAATAGCTTTTTATCTAGTAACTAAAAAGCACAAAATAAAAATTTAAATAAAAATAAAGAAATAAACATTTTTTTAGAAGCTTTTTATTGAAGATGTATTTTGTTATCGCGTCTTCATGTCACGCTAATAAATAAGGCACCTCAACTTTAAAGTAAATATCAGCAGTCTTTATAGTCACTCGTTGACCCAGTTGGTTAGAGCGTCAAGTTGCTAATACGATGGTGGTGAGTTCCATCCCCGAAGGATCGAAGTGCTATATTTTACAGATGAAATGTGTAATAGAAAATATGCCAATTGATAAAAGAAAATTTTTTATTGTCTACACAGTATTCTAAGAATTTTTGAAGAGTGTTTTAAAGAAGCCTTTTTTTAGATGCTAAAAAACACAAAATATAAAGTTAATATATATATATATATATATATATATATATATTCTTTTAGAAGCTTTTTATTGAAATTGAATTTTTATCATCGTGTCTATGTGTCATTCTGAAAAAGAAGGCGCCTCCACTTTAACGTAAATTTAAACAACCTTTTTCGTCGCTTGTTAGCGCATTTAGTTAGAGCGTTATGGTGATAACGCGATACTCGCGGGTTCGTTCCTCGCAAGCCGATGTGTTATATTTTTGCAGATAATTAATAGAAACTATGTCAATTGATAAAAGAAAATCATTCGTTGCCTATACAGTGTCCTAAGGAATTTTGATACTTTTTTAAAGAAACTTCTTTTTGAGTTACTAAACGCACAAAATAAAAATTTCAGTAAAAATAAAAATAAAAATATATAAATAAATAAAAATAAATAAATAAATAAAAATATAAGTAAATAAATAAATAAATAAAAATAACATTGAAGATTTTTTATTATTGTGAAGCCCTAAAAAGCCTAAAATTAAAATTTATTCTTGCAGAGACATGCTATAAAATCATAAAAGTTTCAACAATAACAAAATTTTAAAGAAAAATATAGATATTTCACTTTTGCAAAACATGAAAAATTTTAAGCATTCCAAATATTTTAAAAAACAATATTTCTTTTTTATAAGTATTTATTAGATTTTTCTAGAATGTTCTACGATTTTTCTTGACAGTTCTTAGACTTTTGGTTAGAACGTCATGCGGATAACGCGATGGTCCCGCATTCGGTCCTCGAAAGACGATATAGTACTTTTTTTGCAGATAAATAATAGAAAAAAAAAATTTCAATTGATAAACGAAAATCTTCCGTTGTCTACAAAATATCCTAAAAAATTTTAATTAGTTTTCTTAAGAAGCTTTTTCTTTTTTTGTAACTAAAAAGCACAAAATAAAATTCATGTAAAAAATAATTTTTTAAAGTAAGAAGCTTTTTATTGTGAAGCCCTAAAAAGCATAAAATAAAATGTATTCTGGCAAAGACATGCTACAAAGAAATGAAAGTTTCAACACTAAGAAATTTTTAGAGAAAAATATAGGTACTTTCCTTTTGCAAGAGTTGAAAATTTTTTAATGTTCAAAATATTTTAAAAAGCTTTCGAGACATTTGAGATTTCTGGCCTAATGAATGATTTTACAAAAACTAATAACTAAGAATATTAGTCTCGAAAGCTTTTTAAAATATTTTGAACATTAAAAAATTTTCATCTCTTGCAAAAGGAAAGTACCTATATTTTTCTCTAAAATTTTCTTAGTGTTGAAACTTTCATTTCTTTGTAGCATGTCTTTGCCAGAATACATTTTATTTTATGCTTTTTAGGGCTTCACAATAAAAATCTTCTTACTTTAAAAAATTATTTTTTACATGAATTTTTTTTCCGAAATTTAATAAAATGCAATTCAAATTATTTCACTATTTTTTTTTTCTTTTAATTACGGAAACCTTGTGTAAAAAAGCTGTAAATTATTTTTCAGAAATATATATATGTATATATATATTAAATGAAAAATTTAAAAGTAGAATTGGGATATTTTGTTGCCTGGGGAAAAATATTTAATTTTAATCAAGTTCTTTTTCATGACTTTCTTCCCTTCCTCCACCTTATTTTAATCTTACAGTAAGGGAAAAAAATTTTAATGATTTAAAAAAAAAAGTATTTTTTCTTTATTATGGTGAAACGCATAAGACTCATAGAAATATTCAGGGTTTAATTATTAATTTAATCGTAGATTTATTACCACATATATAAAAAATCTCTTTTTGTTATTAACCTTATAAATTTTAATCTACGTATAAAACCTTTAGTTTCAGATATTTATAAAAACAATCAGCATATATATATATTTTTTTTTTCATCTTGACTCGTCAAATGGTTACCCTAAGAATTTAATTAACACTTTTTTAGCATTTAAAATTTAAATCTTTCATAAATTGTTGCTTTGAAATTAAAAACCTTTTTTTTTTTTTTTTTTTTTTTTACCCACAATATATTATATTCTCTTTATAATTATCTTGGTTAAATTTGTTTGTAGTTTATGACTGAATTTCATAGTCATAACGAATTTTTATGATAATAAGCTTTAGTTTAATTTTAAGATTAGCAAACTAAAAATGTTGTAATAGACGGCAGCTTTATGTAATACTGGATTTAAAAGCTCATTAAATGCATACTAATTTCCTAGACTGCAGTACTAAACAAATGTTGAAGAATTTTTCTTTAAAGTTACAATATTTAAAAAATAATAATATCTAAATTTATTTTAATATTAAATTATTAATTTTAATTTAGTTTAATTAAATATGCGGTTATTTTTTTTTCAAAAAAATAACTTCAATTATTTAATTTTGTTTCTTGGATTATATATTTTCTGTTATTACTTTCTTCTATATTCAAAAAGGGAAAGTATTGGATTCGTAAAAATTTTCGACCTCCGTTTTTGATGGATTTACACGTTTTGAGAGATGTAGAACACGATTTGACCATTTTTAGAAAATGTCTGTCTGTCTGTGTGTCTGTGTGACAAAATTTTGTGGCAACTGTATCTCAGGAACTACTGCACAGAATTTCATACAAATTGATATGTAGTTACACCTTGATATAAATTAGCGTCTGTCAACTTTCGGTAAAAATTGTCTGACAGGTTGTGATGCCATCCTGCTTTTTCTAGATTTTTAACATAGTGGTATAGGACAAAATTCTGTATAAAAGTGCATAAAGAGAATTATTACTTTCTTCTACATTCAATAGAAGAAAGTATTGGGTTCGTAAAAACATTCGACCTCTTGGTTTTTGATGAATTTACACGTTTTGATAGCTGTAGAACACGATTTGACCATTTTTAGAAACTGTCTGTCTGTCTGTGTGTGTGACAAAATTTTGTGGCAGCTGTATCTCAGGAACTGCTGCACAGAATTTTATACAAATTGGTATATAGTTACACCTTGACATAAATTAGGGCCTACCAACTTTTGATGAAAATTTTCTAGCACATTACGTTGCTATCCCACTTTATCTAAATTTTTAAGATGATGGTAGACGACAAAATTTTGTATAAATGTGCATAAAGAGAATTATTTTCTAATAATTATTATGAAATTTACAAGAATTATTTATAATAGAGATAGTCAACTGCGAAAAAAAAATTGTATATGTAGAAGCATCGCCTCCCCCCCCCTGTGAGGGAAGTCACCCCTCAAGGGGATTAAATTTTCATGATGGGTATCTTTCAAAAGAGCTCGCCAATACCTTTAAAATGAATGATTAAACCATCAATCTGCGATAATTTAAAATAAAGATCGAATTTTTTTCATTTTTAACAAATAATAATAATAATAAACATAATGTAATATCGAGAATAAAACGAACATTTTTTTGGATATTTAGTGTTATACTATTTCTCTAATATGGAAATCGTGCAGCATTATCATGGAAGAAATATTATTAAGCAATTGTTTTAATAAATTATTTTTACTGAGTGAATACGCATAGGAAAATAAAGAAGAAAGTCATGTGGTGGCCACAACATTTTAGTTTTTAATAAGCATTATGAAATTTACAAGAATTATTTGTAATAGAGATAGCCAACAGGGAAAAAAAAAAAATTGTATATGTAAGAGCATCGCCTCCACCCTGACGGAAAGTCCTCCCTCAAGGGGAATAAATTTTGATGATGGGTATTTTTCAAAAGGGCTCCCCAAATACCTTTAAAATGAATAACTGAACAATCGATCTGCGATAATTTAAAATAATGTTATCGATTTTTTTTTTTTTTTTAATGTAATATCGAGAATAAAATGAACTTTTTTTGGATATTTAGTGTTATACAAGTGCTCTAATATGGAAATTGTACTGTATTATCATGGAAGATAAATTTATTAAATCATGATTTTAATAAATAATTTTTACTGGGTTAATTTGCATAGGAAAATATAGAAGAAAGTCATGTGATGGCCACAACATTCTAGTTTTTAACTTACATGTACTTCATTTATTTCCTGACACTTCTTCACATCTCTCTTTGTGCAAAACTAGGGAGTAAATCTTGTTTTTCTCAATATTTCATATTCAGCAACTTTAATTCAGTTTCATAATTGTCTTTTATTCATTTTCTTTCTTGATTTGTTGTCTGTTCATGGTTATACCTCTTTGAAATGGCGACTAGTGAATGGTCGTTTATGGTGATATGTTGAATGTACTTTTTTAGTGGATTTTTACAATCGTGGCTTCGGCTGATTATTTTAGAGTTCTTAGGTTATTCTGAGTTAATTTTCTATCTTGATTGGATGTTAGTGGATGGTTTGGGTGTGACACAAGGATAATTTTATTTTATACTCTCTTTGTAACAGAAAACCATTTAACTTTGCATACTTTGATTTCCTTTCGTGGCTTTTATAACGTAAGGATTCAAGCATGTTTTCATGTGTGTTTCCTATTGTCTTGATTTATTTCAATTTCAATTAGTTTCAAGGTGGTATTGGGTTTGATCATATTAATTGTTTTCCCTCAAGGTTTTCTTATATATTTAAAACATTTTAATAGCTATATAATATCTATTCATCACACATACGTATATTCTACTTTCATCCTTACAAAATTAGAGAAAGTATTGTTTTTCGGGCAAATGCTTTAAATTTAGTTTTCACTGTATTTCCAAGTTTTGAGGTCCCCTAAAGCTGAAAATGAAATTAATGTTCTGTTTATCTGTTTAGGAGTGTCTGTGTGCATGTCTTGTGTTTCTTTATCAAAGAAAAAGTACTTCTCAAGAAGAAATATAAGCAGGAAGTTCATACTCGGTATTCTAAATTTGTATCCCATGGCGATGGTACTTGAAACATTTATTAAAATCGAGCCAATGGTTAGTGTGCAGGGAACATCTAAAAGAATTCAAGTGCATTACATGTATAGGCGAAATTTCTTGTAGAGTTTAAAAGCCTTTATACTGCACTAAACAAAATGAAATGAAACTTTTTTTAATATTCATAAATTCATGATTCAAAAATTCATGTAAAATTATTCACCATTGGTTACTGGCCCTCATAAAAGTCTTCCGATATATTAGTGCTGTACAAGGAAATTGCTAAAAATGCGTTACATGTTGTGTTACGTGTTTTTCGTATCGTGCTAAATTTAAATACACTATGTAGTGTGCATATAGTTCATTTATAATACGCAGGGCCAGCCTAAATTAAGGGAATACATTCTTCAATATTGCAGAAATTGGTTTTCTCTAAAATGAATGTAATGATTTTGATGAGCGTTTTGGTTTAAGTGTTTTTTGGAGTAAAAATTCATTTAGACTTAATCTCATGTTCGTGATAATTATAGTTCGCTGTTAAATCTTTATCTGTCGGTTACAGGATATGGCAGAAATTGAGTTTACTTCGAACTGAATTTAAAATTTTTGTTAAACATTTTTAATGAAAAATTAATTAGATTTATCATCGTTTTCAGTAAATCTTGCGTTTTTTTTTTTTTTTTTTTTTTTTACTTTTATCTGTTGGTTAAAAAATAATAATAATATATGAATAAATATATGAAATACTGTTTTTGAAATGACATTTCGGTGTGAAATACCATCATCTTTAGCATTTACTGGAAACCCGCTCATCACCCGGGAGAAATACGGTATAAACTGCATTTTCTTGGAAATCGCAGGAAGGATTCTGAAAAACAAAAAATTAGAAATTTGTATGATTTTTTTAGATGACAAACCAGTTTCACTTATCCTCTTCAGAAAAATTAGCCGTCACTGGTTATTATCTGGTATAATATATATCAGAAATCTAGTTTTCTAGAAAACAGCATGAACAATTTTGATAAGAAATTATAGTTAGAGATTTTATGTGATAATTCGATTTTAATTTTTCTTCCCTACTGGAAAATTAATTTTCAGTAGTAATCCGCGCTCCGCCCAAGGCAAACAAATAACGAAGTATAATTACATGAAAACAGATTTTTGTATCTACATTACGAATGATTTTTACAATGATATCCAGTGAACTTTGTCATCCAGGTACAGTATAAAATATTAGATTAACTCGTTGAATGATAAGGAGAAAATATCATTGCACACACGTACGCTTAAGCTGAAAATTGTTTTTTTTTTTTTTTTTTTTTTTTTTTTTACATTAGACAGGAAATATACAAATTTTGATTTGCTTAGTTTAAATTATTTTTATTTTTTTCTTCGTTTTTTTTTTTTTTTTTTTTTTTTTTTTTTGCCGCGGTAGCCTGGTCGGTAAGTGCAGCGAGTTCGTGATCGAAAGATTCCGGGTTCGGTCCTCGAGCCGGCCGAAAACCCTCGTGTACGCTAATGGCGACTGGTGCACTTTAAACTCCGTCGTGGTCGCAAAGTCCTCCAAGTTCCCATCAAAAATTATACCACTGGGGGTACCGGAACATGGGTTTAACTCGCTCTGATCCGGATCAAAATTCGAGTACCAGTTGTTTGGCTGGTGCTGCCATCTTTCACCAGCTTCTGGAGCTAAAGTCGTACTTCTCCCTATGAGGCGCTCCTAAATAACGAAAGACGCACTCCTCATGCCTTAATAAAAAATCCGGTCAGTTTCACTACCAGGGCTCGGAATTTCCGAGTGGCATACGACGACAACAACAACAACAACAAATTAGGTTTTATAACATTATTAAGTATTTCCTTTATAAATATATAAGGTGATTCCGAGATCACAGTACAAACCTGGAGGGAAGATAAAGGAAATTACAAGGACTCAGAATTGTGTTGGAGCCCATGTCCCTAAACGTTATTTTAGCCCTTTAAAAACAGGATGAATTTGCGTGGATATCGCGCTCTCTCCAATGTTGCATTTTTTGATTTCTACTGTTTATATAAATAAATAAATCATGTTTCTATTTATGTATTTTATCGTGCAATGTTATCAATGATGCGAACAGTGTGTATGATTTTGCAAAATAATGAAGCACGCAAGATTTTAAAATTTATCATTCTCCCAAAATATCGAGTTCTTAAAGGGTTAAAATGATGTTTGGGGTCATGGGTTCCTGTACTATTCTGAATCCTATTGATGTTCTCTACCTTCCCTTCAAGTTTGTCAGAGACAAACGGAATGTTCTCGCAATCACCCTGTATAAATTATATATATAGAGAGAGAGATTTCGTTTATTCTTTTATCGGCAAATGACGTCAATATAAATGTAAATATTTATCTTTTTTATTTTTAACAGTCAAATATTTTTACTATATTTTTTAATCGATTTTCTTCGTGAAATATGTATAAATTGTATTATTGCTATTAATTTTACAATAACTTAGTTTGTATGAGGTGAAAAGGTTTTAGACTAACGTTTGTTTCAACTAATCCGAACATGTTTCAACTAATTCCCTAAATAGTCCATGCATCGTGCTAAAAGGATTAAATATAACAAATAATAAATATACATAAAATAGTAAATAAATAGATTCGTAGAATACGAAAAGAAATAACACAAAGACACCGAACATAAAATATTGTATAAAAATGTAGATTTTTCAGTAAGCTTTCTCCAATTTTGCATTATTCAGCAAATCTATTACCTTCAATTGACGATGAAAAATTTTATACGTTATATACTGTATGCCCAGGGGTTTCTCCGATATGTAATCCGAATAGATAGAACCTTTATCTATTTTTCAATGCATAAAAATATAAAACATTTCTGATACCCAGGTAAAAGTTATGTATTTCTTCATCTTTTCTTCTTATTTTGTTTTTCTTCTTGTTTAATTTATATGCGACACAGAATTTATTTTATTTTAAATTTTTCTATGACACTTTGAATGTTAATTCGATGAAACAAATTTCCATTTAGGAAAAAAGAAATGGGTTGCATTTCATGATACATGAAACATGTTTTGGTGTTTACCATTTGGAATTACAAAATAAATTTTATTGTAATATTTCCATGATCGCAATAACAATAAAAATGAGATATTTATAGGAATTATTATTGCCAATTTTTATTTTCTCACTTTATTTAATTTAATTTAATAAATTTATATTTATTTCCATTATTTATTTATCTATTTAAAAAACAAATCAAAATGAGTGTCAATTTTAGAAACTTTTTCATTTTGGGTCATAAAATTTGCATAGATTATTATTAATATTATTATTATTATTATTACTACAACAAAAAAATTGTCACATTTTACACGATAATGTATCACAATAACTGAGATAGAATTAGTTTCATTATCGCAAACCAATCAGACTTTGATCGCAAATTGGTAAATTGAACTCACAATGAAACAGATATGTTAAATTTAATTTTTTAAACTTTTATTGTGAAAACACTATGAAAAACGGTTATGAAAACGTTTATGAAAAAGTCAATAAATAAATGTTTCGACACAAAAACTGTTCCCAGAATTTTTGTTTGAAAAAATAAACAAAAAAAAAAAAAAAAAAAAAAAAAAAAAATATATATATATATATATATATATATATATATATATATATATATATATTATGTTTGTGGAGGGTAATCTCTGAAACTACTGAACCGATTTAAAAACTTCTTTCACTGACCAAAAGCTACACTATCCCTGATTGTTATAGGCTATATTTAATTTTGATAAAATAAATTTTAGTTTAAAATCTGAGCATTTTAATTAAAATCTCCATAAAAGCCATAATAGAAACGGAAATAAAGAAATATTAAAAAATTAGCTGCTGCCAACATAAAACAAACTTTTACATGTTGATTTTGTTTTCAAAATATCTTGAAATGAAAATAAAAGAAATATATTTGCGCGTGAATTAAATTGAAATTCATATAAAGCTTTGTGAAATGTTAAATTTACACATTAAATCATTATAGCTTTTTTTTTTTTTTTTTTTTTTTTTTAATTTTATCATAAATAGCATTTTTGAACAATGCACTCATTATTGCAAATTCAACAATTGTACGAACACTTGCAACAATTGCATATAAATAATGAGAACAATGCACGAAATTTTATTTCTTTCAACAACCAAATGCTTAACTTTTTAGCATTACCCTTCAGTCTAACTATAGACCTTATCTGAGATGGCGTATCCATTCTTAGAAGTGCTTTTTGTGATTTACTTTTTTAAAAAGTTTCTCACATGGCTTTTTTTTCAATTTTTCGAGTATACTGATATTGATGCTCGCAAAATTTACATATGTCCAGTCTTCTATGCTGGATTGTTGGAGTTTGATGATATTCCAGGTCCGAAAACTATTCATCCATCTTTTTCTAAATCAAATTTTTCGGCCAATGTTTCTTTTAAAAGTATTGATATTTTTGATCAAAATGAAAATCAACTCAATCCAATAACTGTAGCACCAAATTATATTTCCGAAATCACTAATAAAAAATATACTAATAAAAATTGGGTTTTAGAAAGAAAGAAAGAAATGTATATTTCAGCTTTAAATAGGGGCCGTCCTTTCAAGCATTCCAAAATAAAAAGACTGCCAAAATTTAGAAGTCTGCCCACTATTTTTGAATCACTGTCTGAGACTGATAATGACGAACCGTTTGAAATTAAAGGGAAATCAGTTCTTTCTCAGACAGTGGACGCAACCAGTAAAAATGTTTCTGTTTCATTGCCTGGGACTGATACTGACGAACCTTTGTTTCAAATCGAAGGGGACTCGGTTCTTTCTCAGGCAATGGGA
The DNA here is from genome assembly GCA_963930645.1 of Salticus scenicus. Classification (NCBI taxonomy): domain Eukaryota; kingdom Metazoa; phylum Arthropoda; class Arachnida; order Araneae; family Salticidae; genus Salticus; species Salticus scenicus. Next base: position 55,149 of record CAWVNO010000438.1, read on the forward strand.
ACACTAAATGAAAATGAACAAGCATATATTTCAGAACGACTTGTCAAAAAAAGGAAAAAGAAATTCCGCAAATTAAGGAAATTTTTTAAAACATGGTGTTGCTGTTGTTGCATTCCTTGTGTAAAGAATTAAAATCATATGGGATGTTTGATTGCAGTACGCATGGGGCCTGGAATATCAAAACTCCTCTGGCAGTAGGCAAGGGGGCCTGCCTTATCAAAACTCCCCATGAGAAACGATGCATGGCGACCTCCTCGTGGTGTTTCTCGGGTTACGCTAACAGCCATGCGTTTAATGTAACATATGAGCTTTTTTGTGTGCGTGCATCTGACTGCGAAGATGTGCACGAGCATTATTATTTTTATTATTATGAATATTATTTTTTATTTTATTTTATTTATTTATTTATTTTTGAGATAGTACATGCAATTTTTAGGTTTAAATTTAAAGAAATTAACATAGCAATTATCAAGCACAAACGGTCGTTTTGCCACGCCGCGCTCAATAAACAAAACAAACAAACAGCTACTAGCACAAAAACAGAAGACGTCAATGATAAAATCGCCAGGAAGTAACCCAAGACCATTAGATGCTTCTTATACAGAAACAAACAAATCAGCAAAGTCTTTTTCCGTAAAGTTCTAAAAATTGAAAGAATCAAACATCGCAGAATAATGAAACAAAAAGTAAAAATATTTTTATCAGCGAGAGCTTTAATTTGAGATTTTGTAAGTTCAATATCAAGAAAATGATTGCATTTTCAAATTATCGTAAAATTAGATGTTTTGGCAACTTTTTGAACTTAATTTTTCTTCATCAAGAAATTTTTTTAGAACATGCTGGAGAGTTCATAAATGTGCAGAATTCTTTGAAAACTGATTTTTCAGATGGATAATTACTTTAGCTAATCGCATTTATAAAATGTAGCTTAAAAAATCAAAGTTTTGTATCTTAATTACCAAAAAATGCTAAATATCGCAAAAATAAACATAAATCGCCAAATATGTAATTGCTTAATCTCAATTCAACAGGAAAGTAGTAATTAAAATTGAGCTGATTTTTTTTTTTTTTTTACAAGCTATTTTTTACACCAAAAGACCTTTGCTTTCATACATTGTAGTACAATTTAAATTTTACATTATCGAAAACAGAAAAGAATAAACTTTCTAATAATACTTATTTCAAATCTGTAGCTTGAATTGTTTGATTTTTGGTGATTTTTTTAATATTTTTCAAACTATAACATAACTTTTATTTAATTTTTCCTTAAAATAAAAAAGTCAGTAGTGGAGAGTGGAATACAGTGAACCAATCTTGAAATTTTTAGGTGTTTACTCGCAAAGTAATAATTTCTCGCTGTCGAAAATATGTGTGCATATTACCTATATAATGGCTCTTATGTGGCACTCAATCAAAATCAATAATTATGTTTACTTCTTTTAATATAAACTTTTTAATAACAACTGACAAAATCGACCATTGTATCCCGGCCGCGAGATACAATGGTCCATGATATGTACTATTGACCACAGGTCAAATTTAAAAAGCATACTAATGTAGTATGTTTTTAATAGTATAAAATCTAGAATATATTATATTTGTTTATTTATGTCTTCGATTCATACAAATAATGTAAATTAATGAACATTAAAATTAGAAAATGATACGCCAAACAATTTTTGTGTCGCTGAAAATCTGCTGTTTTCTTGTGAAGTTGTGAGGTCTGGAAAACTCATCATTACAATAGCTTGAAAATTTACAAGAGATACAGCAACACGCTCAGGAAAAAATGTAGAGATCTTGATTAAGTTTTCGTTGCATGAATCTCGCATAAACAGATTCTTTATCTTTTATCTCTGTGACTAATCCAACAAAATGTAAAACCGTCTTTTTCGTCAAATTTATTTGTATTATTATTACTTTCTTCTATCTTCAATAGAAGAAAGTATTGGATTCGTAAAAATTTTCGATTTCGGGTTTTTGATGGATTTACACGTTTTGAGAGCTGTAGAACACGATTTTAACATTTTTAGAAAATGTCTGTCTGTCTGTCTGTCTGTCTGTCTGTCTGTGTGTGTGTGACAAAATTTTGTGGCAACTGTATCTCTGGAACTACTGCACAGAATTTCATACAAATTGGTATGTAGTTGCACCTTGACATAAATTAGTGCCAATCAACTTTTGGTAAAAATCGTCGTACAGGTTGCGTTGCCATCCCGCTTTTTCTAAATTTTTAACAGGGTGATATAGGGCAAAAATTTTCAAGATGGGTATCTTTCGAAAGGTCTCGTCAGTACCTTTAAAACGAATGGTTGAACTATAAATCTGTGATAATTTAAAACAAAGTTATCGATTTTTTTTTACTTTTTACGAAAAAAAAACTTAGAAAAAAAAAATCTTTTTTTTTTTTTTTCTCTCCCCTTAATTTTATCAAACTCCCACGGTTTCCGTGTTCTGACAAACTTAAACTAATTTTTGCTTTTTTTCCCCTAATTTTGTCAAAGTCCTACGGTTTCCGTGTCTTGACAAACTTTAACATATTTTTGCATTTTTCCCCTAATTTTGTCGTTTCCGTGTTTTGACAAACTTTGACAAAATTTTGGGTAAAATGTGAAAATTATTCTAAGTTTGTCAAAACACGGAAACCGTGGGACTTTGACAAAATTGGGGGGGAAATGCAAAAATTTGTTTAAGTTTGTCAGAACACGGAAACCGTGGGACTTTGACAAAATTGGGGGGGAAATGCAAAAATTTGTTTAAGTTTGTCAGAACACGGAAACCGTGGGAGTTTGATAGATTTAAGGGGAGAGAGAAAAAAAAAAAAAAAAAAAAAAAAAAAAAAGTGGAACTTTGACAAAATTTTGGGTAAAATGTGAAAATTGTATAAAGTCCCACTTTTTTTTTTTTTTTTTCCCCTCTCCCCTTAATTCTATACTTTTTTTTTTTTTTTTTTTTAATTGTTACTGAGTGAATTTGTATAGGAAAAGATAGAAGAAAGTCTCGTGGTGGCCACAACATACTAGTTCTTTAATTGCATTGTTATAGCTGTATGATATTTGTAAAAATATAAGAAAACAAAAGTAACTGAATGGTTATTAAAAACTAGTATGTTGTGACCACCACAGGCCTTTCTTCTATATTTTCCTATACAAATTGACTCAGTAACAATATTTAAAAAAAAAATTTAAAAAACAAAAATCGATAACTTTGTTTTAAATTATCACATATTTCTAGTTCAACCATTCGTTTTAAAGGTATTGACAAGACCTTTCGAAAGATACCCATGAAGCGCTGCCCCCACATGCACAAAATTTTTTTCCTAAATAACTACAACTATTATCAATAATTCATATTAATTTTGCAATCACAGGTTAAGAATAAGTCTCATTATGTACATTTATACGAAATTTTGTCCTTGCCATGTTAAAAATTTAGAAAAAATACGATCACGGCGCCACCTGTTGAGCAATTGATCCCCAAATCTAATCAGCACCAGTTTATGTCATGGGCCAACTAAATACCAAGTTTGGTTAAATTTCGTAAAAAAAAAAAAAAAAAAAAAAAAAAAAGAAATTACGATTTTTCTAAGTTTTTTTTTGTTAAAATTAAAAAGAATCGATAACTTTGTTTTAAATTATCACAGATTTATAGTTCAACCATTCGTTTTAAAGGTATTAACGAGACCTTTCGAAAGATACCCATCTTGAAAATTTACTCCCCTCGAGGGGGGACTTCCCCCCCACGGGGGGTGTTGCGAGGCTCCTACACATACAAAAAAATTTTCCCAGTTGACTATCTCTATTATAAATAATTCTTGTAAATTTCATAATGGTTACTAAAAAATAATTCTCTATTTATACAAAATTTTGTCCTATATCACCATGTTAAAAATTTAGAAAAAGCGGGATGGCAACGCAACCTGTAAAACAATTTTTACCGAAAATTGATAGGCACTAATTTATGTCAAGGTGCAACTACATACCAATTTGTACGAAATTCTGTGCAGTAGTTCCTGAGATACAGTTGCCACAAAATTTTGTCACACACACACAGGCTGACAGACAGACAGACAGACATTTTCTAAAAATGGTCAAATCGTGTTCTACAGCTCTCAAAACGTGCAAATCCATCAAAAACCCGAGGTCGAAAATTTTTACGAATCCAATACTTTCTTCTATTGAATATAGAAAAAAGTAATAAATGAGAAGCCTTAAAGTAAATTCTTTCGTATTCATCTTTTAAGACACAATAGATCTGATTAAGGTTAACACTGAAATTTTTATACATGATTTGTATCTAACGCTTCAAAAAGGCAGATTTCGTAAATCAGTTTATTATGACAGAGAACTGAGATAAATGGACCATTGCCCATCGTACCCCGTTTCTTAGTGATCCGTTGTACCCCGTCTGGACTTCTGACAGCAAATGTTCAAAAATATATCAAATCCTCTTAGAAAAACATTTTAATGAGATTAAATATAATAAGGCAGGTAATGGATTTGGCGCCAAATTTGGCGATTTTTTGCTACATTGGCGATTTTTTTATCGACCTTGGCGAGAAAATCCTTATTAGGGATATACCAAATATGGAAACTCTAATCTCATTGGCTGATGAGATACGGAAATTTCCGGAACATTCCACACTTTTCTACAGGAGTGGATCGAGAAAGCACATTTCCTCCTTTGAAATAGACATCTACATTTTTAATTATTGCCTTTATTTTAATTTTTTCAACCATAATATAAAATATGTTTTCACTAGAAAAAAGTAAAAACAATCGATATCGTTTGTAACGATACTGTATAATTTTTCTTTTCTTTTTCTTAAAAAAAAAAAAAAAAAAAAAAAAAAAAAAAAGATTTTGATGAAATTCTGGCAAAAACACAATTTAGTTTAGGACGGAGGGCTATTATTATTATTATTTTTTTTTTTTTTTTTCTTCCCAATTATAACATCGCTTTCAAATTATTCAATTATATTTTCGATAAATTTTAGATTTCGATAAATGTCCAACTATCGAAAAATGATTTCGACAAATGTCCAACTATCGAAAACGACAACGCAAAAATCGCTGTCTGAGACTAATAGGCCCTCAGTCCTAAAAAAAAAAAAAAAAAAAAAAAAAAAAATAGTTTATACCATTATAATAATAAATCAGTTTAACAGCTGAATTATCAAATTCTTGAATATTTGTTTAACTTATAATTTTGCATCAATAATCTGTATTTTCTTAAAATACGATGCCAAATAAATCACAAGTAATATTTTCTGTAATATTTTGGGTATTTACTTCATGACAAACCGATTAAATATAGATAAATATCCTAAAGATAAGCATAATTAGTAACTACTTAAATAATTAAGAAGCTCTAGATAAAAAAAGGTGGTAAGCATTGTAAATGGTTACAGAAAAAAGAAATAGAATGATAGTAATAACTTTTAGTATTAAAAATTAGCATTTCAAAACTAGGCTTAAATCGATTTTGCACTTTAATAATAGTAACAAACAAAGAAAAATAAAATAGAATTATAAGAACATTATTAACTAATTTAATAAAGTACTTGATCATCTATGTACGCAGTTTTGTGCAATGGTTTTTATACTTGCTATGAGTTTGTAGATCAGTTATGAATAGAAACTTTTCCTAACGTTCGGGAGTTTTTTTTACTATTCTTAGACAAATTTTGATGAATTCAGAATTTCTAAAATGCTGTCTATGAAGAATATCCCAAGAAAGCGATTTAAGAATCAGAACAGGTTATCGACCAGCTACACCGAGAAAAAATCCTTTAACTGACATCTAGAATCTAAATTGTGGCTCTAGAAAAAATTGTCCCATGCCATCCTTATAAATCTTAGTCCCTTTTGAAAGCGAGTTCCAGAAACCCCTATTAGAATTCTAGAGCGTTTGCCTATATTCTCGAGGGTGAAGGTATTTAACAATCTCTGCAAATAAATGAGAATACAGAGGCGTGTTTCAGCAATTGGTTTCAGTTATTGGTTTATTTCCCAATTCTAGAAAATCAAGCAAACATTTCTCGCAATACAAAAGATTCAGAATATTGTTTTGATCATATAGAAAAGTGTAGACTAAAAATTCTCTATCATTTCGTCCATTCAGTTTATTGGTGTGCCTCATGCGCATAGCTCGGTAATCTATGTTTCTAGCTAAAAGATTTAGAAAATAGCCGCTTATTCATTCTAGATGAAGGCGGTATATTCTTTTTCTCAGTGTACGTTATGTCAATGGCATTAGATAATAAAAAAGCAGCGGCGTTGTAAGGAAATAAATTAAAAACTTTGAATAAACACAATAAAAGGAAAAAAGAAAGGAAAAAAAGAAAAAGAACACAAAAAATAAAAAGAAAGGAAGCAAAAATCTCACAACCTTTGTTTCGAGTGGAAATAAAACACGACCCTTCGTTAGGCTAGCAAAGTAGACACGAGTTCTGCTAACAAAGTGGCAACGCTTGAGTGCGTTTCCGTTTTGGTAACAGCACTCGCGCTTACTTTATTTGCCTGATGGAGGATCGTGTTTTATTTCGGCCAAACCAATAATTGTAAGGTTTATTTATTTATTTATTTATTTTTATTTATTTATTTTTATTTATTTTTATTTTACTTTATATTACCTATGGTGTCGAAAAAGTACTGTTTTAGGGTCAAATTTTCGAACGTGAGTTTTTGTTATATTTGCATGTTCTGAGGTCCTCTGAATACGAAAATCATGTTTTTAGCGAATGGGCTGTGTGTCTCTCTGTGTGTCTGTTATCAGCATATCTCAAGAACAAATAGCAGCAGAAATTCCAAACTCGGTATTCTAAATGTGTATCATATAAGGATGCTACAGTAAGCTTTTCGTTGAGATGAAACAAATAGTTCGTGTACAGGTACACTCAAAAGTATTCAAATACATTACGTCTGTGGGGGAAATTGCAGGTAAGTAGAGTTTAACATCTATAGACAGCACTAAACCAAATAAAACGAATATATATTTTTTTGTAATAGAGATAGTCAACTGGGGAAAAAAATTCTGTATGTAGGAGCCTCGCCTACTCCCAATTGGGGGGAAGTCCCCCCTCGAGGGGAGTGAATTTTCATGATGGGTATCTTTCAAAAGAGCTCGCCAATAACTTTAAAACGAATGGTTGAACCATCGATCTGTGATAATTTAAATAAAGTTATCGATTTTTTTCGTTTTTAACAAAAAAATAATAATAATGATAATAATAATTTTAAATGTGATATTGAGAATAAATTCAACTTTTTTTTTTTTTTTTTTTTTCTTAATTTAGTGTTATACTACTCCTCTAATATGGAATTGTCTGCATTATTATAAAAGATAATTTGTTTAAATAATAGTTTTAATAAATTATTTTTTAAAAACAAAAGTATTTTTTAATAACCGAATTAAATTCTATATAAATGTAGGTGCATTAATGAAACGGTGAGTTAAGGGAGGCGGTAGTCCCCCTCACACAGAACTAATTATCATATAAAACTCTTCCGAAGCATAATTTGAATTGTTTAACACTCGTTTACATAACAGTACTCGTTATCTTACCTCTTAATTTCCAAACTATATTTATAGTATTAAATTTCAGGGTAAGAGAAAGTCGTGTGAGTGACACACCAGATTATTATTTTTTTTTTCCTTTAATAGTGTTTATTCAAAGATTTTAACTTATCACGACATTAAATATTTTTCTGCGTTAAGGAAGCGGCTAATCAGGACCGTACGGTAACGAGGTATGTTAATATGAATGCGAAGTTAGAACATTTAAACTTCAAAACATGTGATATAAGACTCAAGATAGTTTTCACTATATCGTTTAAAAATAACAGAATTAATACAGGCTTAGTTCATAATGTATTAATACATAATAATTATTAATTAGCTATATTAATACATAACATAACTTATGTGAATTAAAGACTCTCAAAACGTCGATACGCTATTTTCCCACACCAAGACATCCTCTAACGGAAAAGGTTATCATTCCCTGTTGTTTTGAAGGAAATAACGAATTCCCTGTTCTCTCCTGTATCGTTACATGATGAGATTTAGTGTTTAGACTAAAATAGGATTCGTCAGGGATCTTAAATTTGGTCAATGTCTGAAGATTTAATGCTTTTGTTGCAAATTCCACTTTGAGTACGCTTATGCGCAGACTTGAAAAAATATCGGTCTTGACGACCGCTGTTAAATTGTCGTGTATAAACATGAGAGAAGATCACATTCTTGTACAGGGTGACAAGAAATAACTTGGACAAGGTTTTAAACCAAATAGCTGTAACTACCACTATTGAAAACTCATTTTGGAAGATTTTGTCTTACCTTGGTCGCAAAAGTTCTTTGGAATCAAAAGATGGACCTTCCAATAGGATTCCGCACCTGCACGCAGAGCTAAAGGCACTCAAGATTGGTGCAAAACAAATTTTCCTGACTTCATTGGAGCTCAAGAATGGCCACCGTATTCCCCAGATATGAACCCAATGGATTATTCTGTTTGGTCCATCTTGGATACAAGGGTGTGTGCTGAATCTCATAAAACTTTGGCATCCCTAAAGGAATTCTTATGCAAGGAATGGGATAAAATATCAGTAAGTGAGTTGCGGCCCATAGCCGAAAATTTTGTGACACGTTTAAAGCTCTGTATTAAGGCTAAAGGTAGCCACTCTGAAAATTTGTAAATATAATAGACAAAATAATGTATTCATATTTATTGAAGTTTGGTCGTAATATTTTCATTAGCATTAAAGTTATAACGTATCATGTGTGTCCAAGTTATTTCATGTCACCCTGTACAACTGGTTACTACTATAAGCAAAAGCAAACGGTTTCATCTAAGAGCATTCAACCCAATTTTCCGGTAAAAACTTCTTTCGTCATCGCGCTGCTATAACTAGATATATATCTTTGCGAACGATTGTGGCTCTTGATCGATTTCGTCTAAAATCTCCCTCACTACATGATAATTAGATTTGTGATTGCCATGACTCTAGGATTCCAATGATTCTTTTTTCCACAAATATGTCTCGTTGATGTTTTTTATTATCATTCATTTTGTTTGATTGTTAACAACGTCCTTTGCGCAAGAATTACACGACATCTATCTCAGTATATTGTGTCACGTGAGTCTAATAACATATGTTTCAACATTTGCAGTATTTTTGCACATGATGGATATGTCATCTAAAATATTTTGCATCAAGACTATACTTATTCAGGAAATGATTTCTCACAAGCCCTTTTAAACATCTTTATCCCATTTCACTCGTGTTGTTTGCATATTAAGAGTTAGCTTATACGAAGATCAAACTGAAAATTTTCGAACAAGGGCATGTTATACTCGTTTAAACTATTGACTAAATATTAAAATTTTTAAATATTCATCTCTTCTAAACATTAATTTTTGGTTATAACTGCAATTTAACTGCCGTGGAATGCTTTTTGAAAAAATAAATATGGAGTTAAAGCGAGAGAGTTTTCGGACTATG
>CAWVNO010000439.1:0-44000 GCA_963930645.1 Salticus scenicus
GTGGCATATATATTGAAACCCCTCACGCCAACTTGACTCTTTCTCATCGTAATCCTAATTACTGCTCTGTCTTCAGAAGTGAATTGATTGCAATAGACCTGGGACTAGAAGCTATTCTCTCTGAAGAGGATTATGGTGACCTATGGATCTTGACTGATAGCCGTAGTTCTCTTCACCATCTTAGTAATTGGATTCTTGTGGGCGACAAGGTCTGCACCTCTATACTACTTAAATTAAAGCTCATTTCACTTAATCATGACGTTCATTTGCAATGGATACCTTCACACGTGAATCTCCACGGGAATGAAATGGCTGATAATCTTGCTAAGGAGAGTTGCAGGATTTCTTCAACTCCCTCCTCCGCACTTACTTATCTGGAGTTATACTCCCGGGAAAATTCACAAATCTCGGAGGAGTGGAAAACTCCCCCCAGCTATAATTGGTACATGGGCTCAAAACCGGGTTTGTCCCTTGACCTCCCGTGTGACAGACGTACCCGAAATGTACTTTCAAGACTCGCTAGCGATCACGTCGAGTGCCTCACTTTCAACGAGGGCAGGAAAACCTTCGCCACCTGCACCAAGTGCCAAAATCATCAGGCTTCTCCTGAGCACCTTTTGGAATGCATGGGACTCTCTAGGGAGGATTTTTTTACCAATCCTCTTCTGGTCTTTGACTTCCTAACAGTCAACGAACTCGTGGATCTTGTCTGACTCCGTCAGACAAGGAGGATAAGCAACACTTGTGAACACACAACAACACTTGTGAAAACAATTCTTCATTTCAACTTAACAGACAATTTAGACCTGAAAAGTTTCTTCTGGAGTTATCTAAGAATCTGGTTTTTAAAAAAAGCAATACAAAATTATATAGGTTGAAGAGAGAGGGAGAGAGGGTAGAAGCGAAAGAAAGAAAAATTATTCTTTTCGATAAATTATAAAACAGTCTTCAATTGTACTTATCAATGACAACGTTTACCTATCACCTTTATTTATTCTTCAACAGGCCATTTCCTATAAGGGAACCAGCAGTCTTCTTTATAACATGAATATTAAACCACTCAACGGTGTTTTTTTTTTTTTTTTTTTTTTTTTTTTTTTTTAAACAAGTACTTATTTAGATAGTCAGTCGGGAACATGAATTCCACATTTTCCATTATTACAAAAGGAAAATAATGAACACCAATGTTCATGCTCTTGTAAACCCCAATGAAACAATGAATAAATAAATAAATAAAAATAAATAAAAATAATTAATATTGTATTCCACAAACTGACTACCCTACAGGCAGATACCGTATCGATTTTGTGATTTCCGAATCATGTAAAAATCTCAAAAACGGAGATAAATATTTTAATGAATACCTAAGTTCAATGTATCTTAACATGATGGGCACTAAAAATATTTTTCACTTTAGAAAAATGTCTTTGCCGGACTTCTAGGCCTTTTATCCCCGCCAGTAATGTTATATATAAAATAAATAAACTTATGTATAATCTTTCAGAGACGAAAATGCATTTTCAAGATTGTTAATTTAAATACATAGCTGACACTAAATGCTGCAGAAAGAATGAGAAAAAGGGTTAGTATATTAGATTAGCTCATCGAAATAATATATGAAACTTTTGTTAATACAAAGAAAATCTCCACTGAAACGAATTACCTCTTTCTAAATATAAAGCACCTTTTTTTTTTTTTTTTTTCGTTTTGTAAATTTATCGTACAATTTTCTGATAATAACTTTGAAGTTTCTGCTTGAATTTTATTCCAAACGATGCAACTTACATAGAGAAAATTCAAATTAAGAAAGAGAATAAAAAGTCGATAGAAATTTCGAGTAGTAATTAACTTTTGGGAATGAACATATTAAAAAAAAATGTGTCAGAAGAAAAAGTTTGTATAAATAAATCTCAATTCACAAGTAAAGGAAATATAAATTTATGTAATCTTACATCGGATTGAAAATCTTGAGTCAAGAAAATCTAAATTGGAAATGGTATCGTTCAAATAACTTTTGTTTTTAATTTAAATGAAAATTGTGTTATTCTTCTATAATTTCCCTTGAAGCGTTCTTATACTCATAGAATAATCAATATAATAAGAATTCAAACAATTTTCAGAAGTGTAGATAGCTATGATAAAAACAGCGGATATGTCTCATACAAGTTTAAAAGTTTTTAAAAGTATTTTGTAATGCACCTAAACGAGGTAAATTATGCAAGTGAGTACTGAATTTAAAGGGAAAAAAAAAAAAATTCTTGAAAAGAAATGTAATTAGGCTAGTAACATGATGAAAATAACTAACTTATTAACCTTAATCATTCATCTCGTTAAATTCAATTTTGCTCTGGTACATATTCAGATTAAAATAACAATCTCTATTAAATTAAAATAATAATTTTTAGTCATTAGATAAATAAAATTAACTTTTAAATATAATTCTCCACTTAAATGTTCTAATTCATTTATCCTACAATCTTTAGCTATAAAAATTCCCACCAGATGGCGGCTAACTAATCAAAATTAAAATTAATTTAAACCAATGTTTCTGCAGTATTACTAAAATTCAACATAAAAGTAAATTTCACTTTTTCTTTTAAGATAAAATTAAATTATTTCAACTAAAATTTCAAATTAAATCAATATTTAATAAATAAAATAGCTTTTTAAGTAGCAAGAAATTAAAACTTCTTCACACACCATAAATTTTAAATCAGCACAACCGGTTTCGAAAGGACGTAGCCTTTCTTCATCAGGTGCAAACACGTGCAACTGCCTTGGAGGCAAAAGCAAGACAGCTTGCTTTTGCCTTTCAGCTTGCTTTTGCCTGTCTTGCTTTTGCCTCCAAGGCAGTTGCACGTGTTTGCACCTGATGAAGAAAGGCTACTTCCTTTCGAAACCGGTTGTGCTGATTTAAAATTTATGGTGTGTGAAGAAGTTTTAATTTCTTGCTATTGTTTGTACGCCAGTTTTTGAATTTATTTTTAGCTTTTTAAGTGTCTAATATTTGGTTTGGTTAGACTATTTCTACTGTCTCCATCTTGCTTGAGGTGTTCATTTTCATCATTTTGCTAGAAACAACTAATGTACTTTGATTTGTGAAGATTATATGGGTTAGTTTGGTTGTATTTAATTTGATTATTTATTTGTTTTTTAGGCCTCATTTCTTTTTTCCACGTTCTTCCTCTAAATTAAATTATTTTTATGCAAGATCGGGTGACCTGCTGGTAATTTGTTAGAAGCCCAAGCGATCGAAATTTTGCATAGATGCTCAACTGTAAAGATGGTTTCCCTTGACATGATATCTTTTCCGTAATGATCTTTCTTTTCAAAATTAATTTGTCAAAAAAGGAGTTTATTTAGTCTTTTTGAGTTTATTCTCTCATTGCTTGTTTAATATTTTTCTTTCCTTTTCTTTCTTTCTTTTTTTTTCTTTCTTTTTTTTTTTTTTTTTTTTTTTTTGTGGTTCAATTTCAATTTATCATAAGGTAGCATAGATTAAATTGAAGATAATTATCTAGAAATAAAGTTACGGTAAGTTTTTTTGTGAAATTAAATAATTTGAAAAATTAAATTTATTAAAATGAATAGTATTAATTATTTTCATACTTGAATTAAAGTCATCACAGGATAATGTATATATGTGAGTAGAATTTTATTAGTTTATTTATTTTATTAAATTTTGAAGCCTAATATGCATATAACTTTAAAAAGAAAGAAAAGCAAAAGATAAAGGAAAAAAGAAAACTGAAATGATATCTACTGATTTTTGGAAATAAATTTGCCAAAAAATTTCCATATGCTATGCAACAAAATATGTTCATAAAAATTTCCCGGAACGAACAATACAGAAAGTATTTGTACACAACGAATTTTTTCTGTAGGGCACACTGTAGAATAACTCACATTAAATAAAATTTTCAAATTCTACCAACCATTATCGAACCAGAGTCCACCGCACTGTAAACAACGATGTTTACTCTCAGCCACGAAAGCACAGTTTGTGCTGTTAGTGAGTACTTCTTAATCTTTATTCGATAACAAGGTCTCAGTAATATGAAAAAGAAAAAAATTATGTAATCAGTAGATATAAATTTTGAATCAGTGGTTACAAATTGTGTATGGTTACAGAAAAAGTGTTTCTTTTGACAGATTGAGATATAAGTTTCCTCTAAATTTTCATGGAAATTTTCAGTTACAGAAAAGAAAGTTACAGAAATTTATCTATTTTTTAACATTTATTTTATGGTGTACTAGTAGACATCAAATTATACGTTTCATTTGTATGTATATACGCTGTAAAAAAAATCATTAATGTTACTCTTATATATATCTTCGATGCGTTTGTAGTTCTTATAAGTTTGGCGCAGATTCCTGAGAATAAAAGGTTTTTACCTATGAGAATTTCGATAGAATTTATTTCATTATAAAAATTATAATGCGAGTGCGACAGTTCATAGACCTTAAAAGAACAGTTACCGGCCATTATATTTCACGTCCAAAAAAGATTAAATGCTATTTAATACTTATTTCGCTTCCGTATGTTTATCGCCTAATTACTCATAATTTTGTTTCTTCTTTTGTAGTTTTTATCGATTATTAAAGCCGAAGTAACATATTCCTTGCTTACTTAAAATACTTTCTGCCAGTTCTTCTGTGTTGTAAAAATTTCTTCATCATGTAGCCATTTGACGAAGATTACAATTGTTCTTGGAGTCAAACGCAGAAACTTTATTTATATTTCATATAGCAATTTTTGTGACTTCTGGCATATTACAATGTCGCTATTTATGCAACAACAGTTATAGGCCCGGAAAAGCTCCAGCACCTCTCAAAATCTTCTTAAGATAAATTTTATAATATTCTAAAGCATATTTCATCTGCTTTTAATCAACATAGTCTTAAATTTGGATTAATGATAATAATAATCTCATATCAATTAGTTTTACTTTGTTACCATTCTTTCAAGCATTTCTACTTAAAACTAGTATGTTGTGGCCACCACATGACTCTCTTCAGTATTTTCCTATACAAATTGACTCAGTACGAATAATTTATTAAAATTATTATTTATTAAAATTTTCTTCCATGATGAATGCTGATGATTTCCATCCTAGAGAAGTAGGATAACACTAAACAGACTAAGAAAGTCAATTTTATTCTTTACAATACGCCTTTAAAAAATGCGACTTTTTTATAAGTTTATACATATGTATATATGTGACCATCGAGCTCCTTTGAAAAATACCCATAATGACTTTCCTCCATGGGAGGGAAGCGATGCAATGTACAAAATATTTTCCCTGTTCATTATCCCTATTATAAATAATTCTTTTTAATTTCATAGTGGTTATTAAAAAATATTTCTCTTTATGCACATTTATACGAAATTTTGTTCTACAGCGCCATTTTAAAAGTTTAGAAAAAGCGGGATGGCAACGCCATCTGTAAAACAATTTTCACCAACAGTTGATAGGTACTAATTTATGCCAGCCTGCAATTACATGCCAAATTTTATGATATTCTGTGCAGTAGTACCTGAGATACAGTTTCCATAAAATTTTATCACACAGACAGATGAACAGAGAGACACTTTCTAAAACTGGTCAAATCATGCTCTAGACCTCTTAAAATGTGTAATTATGTAATTCAATGTAATTCCATCGAAAACCCGAAGTCGAAAATTTTTACGAATCCAATACTTTCTTCTATTTAATACAGAATAAAGTAAAAATTACAAGCTGTATTCGTTTTAAATTTTTGCTATATACCTAAAACAGACAGATTCGAAAATCATCAAACGTTTCAAATTCAATATGAATTTAACAGATGCGGCACATTCAGTGTATTAAAAGTATTTTTGAAAAATATAGTTGATTATTATTATTATTATTATTATTATTTTTAGGATTTAGGGTTTTTTTTTAAGATTTAGGGTTTATTTATTATTTTTGATGCTGTTCTACCATAGCCTACTAAAGTAGATGCCTGTCGCGTGGCTGGGAAACTTGGCAACATTTGAAGCGGTAGACAGCGCCACCTGGTACAGATTGCACCACTTTTTTATTCAACGGCCACCAAAAATTTTTTTAAGTGGGATTTGATATACATAAAAGGCGATTAGAATCGAAGAAGCGTCGATTATTTATACCGTATATCACTTCTTAAATTTATTGGTGACGGTTGAATAAAAAAAGTTGCGAAATCTGTACCAGGTGGCGCTGTCTACCGTTTGAACTGTTACCAAGTTTCCGAGCCACGCGACAGGCATTTAGTTTAGGAAGCTATGGTTCTACTGTCTGTTTTTTTTTTTTTTTTTTTTTTCCTTAAATTCTTAAGTCACTTTTTTCTTTTTTTTTAATTCTTAAGCTAACTTATTTTTTGAACTAATGCAAATATTGTTTTCATATAGATGAACGCTTTTAAAAAACAATACAAAAGAGAAATTACAAAAAAGAAGATTTTTGAATAATCGATTAATGAAAATTTTTAAATAGCTTTAAACAAAGATTTAAAAAAAAAAAAAAAATATATATTTGCTTAAGACAAGCAACTTAGAAGAATATTTACAAATTATTTCAGAAAATTAATACTTCCAAAGGAATATTCGAACACACTCTGAAAAGGAATCCACTTGACTGGATAACTATGGATTGGAGAGAGAATTCTCGCTTGATTTACTCTCTACTAAGAAACATTCTGTCGGCACCACATGTTCAAAATATTTTTGTACGTTTATCCCTTAAAAGGGAACTTTTCGTCACCTGGCACTCCCAGGCTTTGATTTTTGACGCTCGTTTAACACATTATGATATCTCTCAACATATTCTCAGCGGGATGGTATAATATACCAAACATTTTTTTTTTTTTTTTCAAGAGCTTGTTTGTGGGGGTATTTTGCGCACACAAATCTTTTATTAACTATCAACTCTTTTTTTTTTTTTTTTTTTTTTTAACACGCTTTTATTAGCTTCACCTGTATGTATGTATGTTTGTTTGTATGTATGTTTGTATGTTTGTAACCACTCTGGAAGCAAACAAAAAATCTATATTGTAAAAAAAAAGACTCTTCGTACGTGAACGTCGTGGCTGCGAGGTAAAGAACCGCGCTACGAACCTAAAGGTCTAGCGTTCGAGCCCAGTCAGGGGAGATTTTTAAAAATGGTTTTTGTTTAATTCTAAATTATTTTAATTAAAGATTTAAATGTATGTAAATATTATGGTGTGTCATTCACACGATTTTCTCTTACCCTGCATTTTAATACTAAGATAGATATTTTGTGCTTTTTAGTTCACATTTCTATAAAAGCGTGCTCTTTAATTTTTTAAAACTATAATAATATTTTTCTGTAAATTGCTTGTTTGACTGAATGATATGTGAGTGTATATAAAGTAGTAGACGTTCGTATTTTAGCTGAAATCTGTTATTGAACGTTGTATTTTTATTTTCTTCTATATTCAATTGAAGTAAGTATTGGTTTCGACAGATTTGTACTTTTTTAGAGGTTTAGAACACGATTTGACCATTTTTAGAAAATGTCTGTCGGTGAGACCATTTTTTATAGCAAATGTATCTCTGGAACTACTGCACAGAATTTCAGGGAAAGTGATATGTAGTTGCACCTTGAAATAAATTAGTGCCTATCAACATTTGGTGAAAATAGTCTAACAAGTGGCATTGCCATCTTGCTTTTTCTAATTACTTAACATGGCGGTATAGGACAAAATTTCGTATAAATGAGCACAACGAGAATTACTTTTAAGGAATATTTATTAAATTAAAAAGAATTATTTATAATAGTGATAGTCAACTGGGAAAAAAATTTTATAGGTGTAGGGGCATCGCTTCCCTCCACCCCCAAGGGGAGCAAATTTTTATTATGCGTATTTTTCAAAAGAGTTTGTCAACAACTTTAAAACGAATGGTTGAACCATCGATCTGTGATTTAAAAAAAAAAAAAAAAAAAAGTTATTGATTATTATTATTGTTGCTGTTGTTGTTGTTGTTTATGTGATGTAGAGAATAAGATTGACTTTCTTTGAATATTTAGTGTCGTACTTCTCGCGAATGAAAATTGTCGGCATTCATCATGGAAGATAATTTTAATAAATAATAATCTAATAAATTATTTGTACGAAATGAGTTTGTACAGAAAGATATAGAAGAAAGTCATGTCGTAGTTACAACATACTATTTTTCCGTTATATTTAACTAATATATTTAATATAATTTTACAAAATTAACGCTTTGCAATCGATGCCACCAGACTGGCAGCAAAAGAAGAAAACAAGAAATTAACGAAAATTAAAATATGAACAGACAGACATACCGAAATCTTAAACACTCTTCAACAATGTTGGAAAGTGCATTCGCCATATTCAGCTATTCTGAAATTTAAACTACCTGTGACCAAACTGTGGCCATGAAATATTTTTTTAATTTGAAGGCATCAAACAGCTAAAATTAATTAACGAAATGAAATCAAATTTCATACACAAGCTGCGGGAAAACATGAGGATGATTTCCGCAAGAAAAAAAAAAAAAAAAATAGTACCAAAAGTAGCATAATAAAGGAGATATTTTGGCGCTGTTGTCACGTTGCACTGTGAAATTTGCACACTCAAAATAAATTACGTTCCTAGAGAATATGTGATTTTGGAGCTGTTGAAAATGAAAATAATAAATGCTAAGAATTATGTAAAGAATTATGCAAAGTTTTCATTAATATTCGATTAAAAATGCATACGCAGAAATAAATGACATATACTATGAAACTCGTGAAAAATATTCTTTTATTAATCAACATTGAAGTTCCCAGGATTGCACACAATAAGTTCAAATTCGCACATTCGAGGCATATATTATACAAATTTCATAATGCGTACGTGACAATAGTGCCAGAATCTTCCCTACCGACGATGTTAGTCATTATTATTTTTTTTTTTCTTCGAAACCATATTTCTATGTCTTCCACAGTCTATATACAATATTTGGTCTCATTCCGTCATTAATATATATATATATATATATATTATATCAGAAATAATTAACTTTTCTGGCAAGATTTTTGCTTATAACAAAAATGGATAACAAAACTTCCAGAAAATTAAGCATGTATGTTTTAAATTTCAAAATAATGTTTCTCTAACGTTTTGCTGATTTTTCTGCAAATTTTGAACATTTTTGTTTAAATCCATTCTTGTTATAAACAAAAATCTTGCCAAAAAAAATTAATAACTTTTGGGAAAAAAAAAAAAAAAACTTATATCTGTTTAAATGCTAGTGCGATTTTCACAAAAAAAAAGAATGCAAATATTATAAATAGCAAGTAAATGATGTGTCAAAGTTGCAAATCATTTGTAGCTTTTTATGATACAGGGCAATTCAAAATATTTGTGCTTTTGTACAATTTCTCGTTAATCCCTTAATTGCACTCGTGACTAAATCGACACTGGAAAATAGGAGCTTGTGAAGCCGTTACTTCACATATATGAGTTTTAATTACAGTTTTAAATAAATGTAATAATTAAGTACATACTATATTTTTATTAAATCAAATATCTAATAAAATATCTAACGAAATTCTAAATTATCTTTTATATTTAATTACATTTGTCTCTGTATAAATAAATATTTAATTCTAATAATATTTTATCTGTTAATCTATTACATAAATCTGCTGAGAACAAAAATATATTCTTTAAAATTAATAATTTATTTCTGCTAGTCATCTTTTAATGACGTCTCTCAGAATTCTAATCTCTCCTAAATCATTTAAATTGTTCTTTGCGTGTCTGATTTTCTAAACCATTACGTTTAATAATTTTTTAGAAAAATTTCAGTAAAATAATAATAATAATAATTTGGTAAAAATATATTAAATGTTTTAATATTTGAAAATAATAAATTTGATCACCCACTACTTCCTAATACTTATAGGTAGACAAAGTACTTATTATTTTGGTTATTTCAACGGATATTCAATAAAAAACATACCAAAAGCAAAGAACTCATACATAACACAGGCCTACAAAATTTAAGCTGACAAAATTTGATTTAATGATTTTAGCTGAACTTTATGTTTTTTTTTTGATGTGCTGAAACCGAAAATGCAGCCCATTTTTCTCTATCACGCACAGTTTTTTGTCAATGCAGAGTGTTTATCGACACAATTTCTTACATATACCATCCTAACAATAGGTTGGTTAGTTGGTTGATATGGTTTTACGTCGCACTAATGCTGCGCTATTACATCAATAGGTATCAATGATTAATTAATCATGAAAACATACTATAAAATCATAGCCTCCTTAATTAGATGCCTGTCGCGTAGCTCGGAAACTAGGCAACAGTGGAAGCGGTAGACAGCGCCACCTGCTACAGATTGCACGAGCTTTTTTATTCAACAGCCACCAAAAAATTTAAAAGTGGAATATGATACACATAAAAGGCGAATAGAATCGAAGAAACGTCGATTACATATATCATATATCACTTCTTTAAATTATTGGTGACAGTTGAATAAAAAAGTCCCATAATCTGTACTAGGTGGCGCTGTCTACCGTTTCAACTGTTGCCTAATTTCCGAGCTACGTGACAGACATCTAGTTAAGGAGGCTATGATAAAACTTACCATATAATTATATTGGTGGAAGAGTAATGGAAGAAATTATATTGGTAGGCACCCTGTATTGACAAAAATCTATACGTGATCCAGAAAAACTGACTTCATTTTCGGTTTTAGCACACCAAAAAACATAAAGATCAGTCAAAATTATAAAATCAAAATTTTACATGTCGACCTGTGTAATCTCTCAACACAGTTTACATACTCATATGTCTCATCAATTATTATTTCGGCAAATCTACAGCAAAAGACAAAGCACCGCAGAGTTTTGCCCCAGCCCCACAAAATGCTTCATTTACGTGACAAAAGCCTGACAAAAAGTCGCTTAGTCCCTGCATTCTCCTCTCTTCTTCGTCAGAAACGGATAAAAATACCTATTTTTGTACTGGAATAAGAAGATGGAAAGAGAAAATGTGGGGAGAGAGGGAGACAGATCATTTGTTGCGTAATGTTTGCTGTCATCGGCCTATCGTATGATGAACTGCTCATTCTGATATATCTAAAATTTATTACTTTCTCTTACCCATAAGGTAGAAAAACTATTGTTTTTGGGTCAAATTTTTAAAAGTGGGTTTTTGTTATACTTACACGTTTTAGGTCCCCTGAATTCGAAAATCATGTTTTTAGCGGTTGGTCTGTGTGTCTGTCTGTGTGCCTGTCTGTTATCACTATATCTCAAGAACAAATAGTAGCAGAAAGTCCAAACTTGATATTCTAAATGTGTATGATATAGGGATGCTACACTAAGCTTTTCGTCGAGATGAAGCAAAAGATATACAGAGCTGCCAATATTTAGGTGATAACATTCTTTTTATTGTTATTGGAAGTGCTTTACTATAATATTTTACCATGTCTAGTAAAGCTGTTCAGGAATTGAAGTGAAATCCTCATAGACATACAGTAAATAATGTATGTTTTTAAGCTAAATATTCATCGCTTGTTTTTTGTATATTTACACATTTTGAGGCTTCCTGATTACAGAAGTCACGTTTTTTTAACGTTTGATCTTTGTCTGTGTTTCTTAGAGTAACTTAAAGTCAATAGTTTCAGGGGATACAAAAGTTGCATTTTCAAGTTAATGTAAGTTTGTTGCTGGAAAAGTTTGACCAAGACTGATAAGTTTCAAGGAATGTTGCGTGTGAAAGTTGTCTGAATAATTTTAAGTGAACTTTTAAATTTAACACATTTAAATCATATATAAATGCAGGTGCAGTAATAAAAAGGAGGGTTGTGGGGGACGGTAGCCCCCTTCACACAAAACTAATCATTGTATAAACTCTTCTAAAGACTAATTTGAATTGTTTTAACGTAGGTTTGCATAACAGTACTCGTTACCTTACTTCTTAATCTGCAACCTGTATTTATAGTATTAAATTTCAGGGTAAAGGAAAGTCGTGTGAGTGACACACCAGATTATTTTTCATTTCTAATTGTGTGGGATATATGTAGTGTTATCGAAAAAATTTTAACCTCGATTTCATTCTTTAATTATTGATGTGAGACATGTATTACAAATTCCATGAACTGAAAAAAAAAAAAAAAAAATGTGCAACTGACATCAAGAAGATAAATTATCAGTCTAGTAAAAGTTGTTTCATACCATTCTTATAAATATTTGTTCCCATTGCTTGCAAGTTCCAGAAACCCCTATTGAAATTCTAGAACGGTTTTCTGTGTTACTGTAGACAAATTTATTTTAAACTCTCTGCAAATAGATGTGAACTCAAGAAGCGAGTTTTAGTATTTATAAATCTAGTTTATGAATCAATTCTAAAAATCAAGCGAGAACTTCTCGCAATACGAAAGATCCATAATATAATTTATCACTTCACCATTTAGCAAAGAATACACTAAAAATTCTCGATTATTTCATCTATTCAGTTTATTTGTTTACTTTATACGCATAATTCTATATTATTATTATAGTTTAGGGATTCAGAAAACGACTACTTATTCAATCTGGATAAAGGCGGTACATACTTTTACTCTGTGTAGAACTCAATTTCAAAAATGACATATTTAAATTTTTATACAGCTTCTTCTAAAAAATTTCTATTGTGTAAGGTGTATGCTAATTATGATATGTGATAAATTTGAGAAATAACATAAAATATTTCTGAGGTATAACAGGACAAAGAAAAAAAACCTTCAGAGTGTTTAATATCTATTCTCGCCAACAGACAAAGTGTAAATTATTCTATGGGATTTTTTTTTTTTAATAATTTTCATTACCTAAAATGGTGATATAAAAAAGTGTTTTCATTTTCCTCTCCCCCCCCCTCCCCCCCGCCCCTTTACTCTCCTCCCTAAGTATGTCTAACACTTACTGCAATTTTTTCACAAATTGTACGTGATTATACAAAGTTTCACTAAAATCGGTAAGAAGGTGACATAAGAACGATTATTTTCTTTCGATCTGCCCCCCCCCCCGTCCTTCCCCCACGTATATACTAAGTGAATGTTGTACCAAATCAATTGAAATTTCTACAAATGTAATTTGAAAGTCGTTCTTATTTAAATTCATTATTTGATATTTAATACTTTGCGAGTTGCGAATTTCAAACGTACCCTTTTTTTTTTCGGGATCCAAAATCTATCCCTAACAGCACATCTCATCCACAAGACATCCTCAGGATATCCTTTGGATAAAAGTACGTCTAAGGGACATCCTCAGGATGTACTATGGATAAGTGTGCTATTAGGGTATATGTGATAAAGGAAAACTAGCTTCATTTTCGATTTCAGCACGCCATAAAACATATATATCAGGTAAAATTATCAAATCAAATTTTTCCAACATTGTCTTTGTAGACTTGTGTAATTTGTTTCTTTTGTATTCTACATTTTATGTATGTATGTATGTTCGGTTTATGGCATCGGGTGTTGCCTTCCGACAGAATCCACAAGACTATGCCAGGTCTTCCGGTCATGGTTCCACTCTTCTTCCAGACCCCTATCCCTCATCGCCTTTTTTACGTTATCCATCCAAGTCTTTCTTGGTCTTCCTCGTTTTCTTTTCTGATTTGGTATATAGTTAAAAGCGATTTTAGGTAATCTTTCATCGTTCATTCTTTTAATATGACCAAACCAGATTAATTGCTTTTTTTTTAACTTCATCTAATATGGTTTCCTTTATTTTCATCATTTCTCTGATTCTTGCATTTCTCACTCTCTCCACTCTTGATATCCTGCATGATCTTCTCAGGGCATCCATTTCAACAGCAGCCAATTCCTTTTTTTCCGTCTCCATAAGTCTCCATCCCTATGCTCCATACAACAATATGCTTTTTACAATGGAGTTGTATATATTATACTTTCTCGTCCTAGATAACTCCTCCTAGATAACTCCACCAAATCGAATTTAATAGTTTTACCGCTTTTCTTCCTTGACAGATTCTATTCCTAATTTCCTGTGAGTCTCTTCCTTCTCTATTAACGTCTACACCATGGTATCTATAATGATTATAACTTTTAATTTTGATGTTATTATTAAGACTTAGGTCCATCTCGTGTCCTCCTATACATAAGTATTTGGTCTTATTGACGTTCATATATAGTCCTCATTTTTCATATTCTTCCTTAATTTTTATTGTCAATTTATTCCGTTATATAATATATATATATATATATATATATATATATATATACAAAAAGCATTAAAACATTTAGAGAGACTATTGATTCTAACGAAAAATCGATCTGGGTTACAAGGACTGGAAGAGGTTTAAATAAATTTTATCTTGCCACCGAACAAATTAAAGCTTAAGATGAAAAGACCAAAATGTCCACTTCTATGAAGCAGTCTCCTGATTAAGCACCCCATCCAACGTCCATTCGTTTTAGGCAATTTCTGTTCCTCCATTTTCGAGGAATGGACTTAACGAGCCGTGTTACGTCAGAGCGGACACTATAAATCATGACCAACGCTCCATCAAATGATCTACTGTGCTAAGTGAAAACTTGTTTAAAATGACAAATCCTAGAATTTTTGACGTGGAACGAAACTCTTCAGCCATTTCCTTTGTTTACATCTGCTTTACTGTGTAGGAGTATAGCCGAGCTAGTTTGACGTCATACATCGAATACGTTGCCAACAATTTATAATGAAATTAAATTTATCTTAATTTTCATTGTAAATATTTGAATTAGTTTTCCTTACACATTTAATTAAAAAAAAAAAAAAAAAAAACTTTTATATTACTAAAGAAACTGTTAAATAATTAAGCAATGGTGAACTGTATATTGCAATAAATAAAATAATTTTTAACAGTTATACTATCGATTACACTGGATGTTCCGGAATTCATGACTGAAACATTGGAGCTTAACGAAATAAGCAAAATGAACGATATATGTCATAAAAATCAACGTTTATAGTCCAGTTTTTTATTTTAAAAAAATCTAGTACAAACTGACTGGATATTTTTATTGTAACTAGAATATGAATAAAAAATGTTTTGATTCTACCGATATTAAAAGAGCCTTACTTTGTTTTTACGTAATGTGATGATAATAAAATAAAGGAAAGTTGAAAGCTCTAAGAACTTCAGCTAATGGTACCGTACACTTTTAGCTATAATCTAAAATATGGAACAATTGGCTTAATGTTGCTAAAACTATCTAAAACGAACATTGATTATTCTGGATATCAGCACATGTCATGCTGTTCAATATATGCAATTTGCACCATCCTCATTTTTTATGCTTGATTTTTGTCTTGCTTACTATCTAAATACTAGATGGGGCTACAACCACCGCATTTTTAGAATATTAGTTTTAGATTTTAAAAATGGCAACATCACAGCCTTTTTTTTTTTTTTTGAGACGAGAAGTTTGAGACGAGAACAGATGAGAAAGTTAATTTTTATTTGACCAATATTAGGCGGTACTTCCGATATATCAAAATGCGTGTTTAAAGTTGCATTCAAAATTATAATTGAATCGCTCAATGTACTTAGCAATTTAAATTTTATTTATGTGACTACTATGCAAGGTCAATGTGAAAACAAAACTGGATATGTGTATTGTGTGAAGAGATAGAGATTTAATGTGTTAGTCCTGTTTTTATGTGGTCATATTTTTTTTTTAATTTTTTACGAGAAAAAAAAAGGGGGGGGGGAGAAATAATTAAGTTCATTTCATCTATTTCACCAAGTGGAATATTTATAAATATACACATGCAAAACAATAAAATACTGACAAAAATTTAATTAAATATTATCATTATCGAAATAAATTAAAATTGAAAACACAATAAAGCTAGCTGGTGGAAAATTGTGAAAGCTAAATATGGAAAATTGTTGTAATTTGACAATAAAAAAGATATTGCAATGTTTATTTCAACATATTTACTTTTTTTTTTTTTTTTTTTTTTATGCAATTCTACTTTTATCATCATTCAGTACACTATTTTGGTGTGATTTACAGTAATTTGGTCTTTTTTGCACCAAATTGTTTGCCAGTCGTGCGTTGCTGCTTTTGTAATACATTCGTGTTGCCGGCGTGAAACTAGTTTAACCCCACAGGCAAATCACAAGTCTTGCCGCCTGCCTCCTTCCTTCCTATCTTAAGTTTCTTAAATTATTTTTTTCTTAATTTTGATATAGTTTATGGATTTAAGCTAAGATTTGTTGTGTTACTTTAATGATTTGTTTGTTTTGCAGGCTGTTAATTAATAAATCTGGTTTCTTTAAATTTGTGTATTTCATCCCCTGATAATTTTTTTTTTCTTTTTCATTTTTCTGAACTTCTTAAAGAATTTTTAATCTAATTGGCCATTGGTGTTTCAGTGATCTTGTATCTCTTGTTTGGCTTCTACTATGCTTAATAGATCATCATTATTATATACTATATATATCGCCTGATGAAGACTCATGGTTAATTATTTCAATTCAAAATTATTTTTGCTTGTTTTTGCCATTAATAGTGTTTACTAACAAAATTTTTATTCACCATTAAGTGAAGCATATGAAATTTACAATAATATCAGCCAATAATATTATATTTTACTTTTTAACATCAAACTTGTATAGTCCATTGGCCTTAATATCTACAATAAACCAAAGTTTCTTAATATCAATAATAAATAATTTTTAAATGAAAATTTCAGCTTCATACTTTTAATAAGTTTTTCTTGAAATGTTAAGATATTGCTAGAAGTGGTGTAAATAGCCCTTTAAACCGACTTCCTATACTTCACGAAATAGCTAACAACATGTGCGATATCTCGGTCGTTTTATTGTAAAATTTAACATCACTCTAGAATAATTATTTTTCAAAGCTAAAAAAAAAAAAAAAAAAAAATAGTTTGTTCAAAAATTTGCTATAAAACCCAAGTGAAGTTATTTAGCCTTAACACGAAATCTTTTTACAAAGCCTTATACTCAAATCAGCTGTGCTGTTTATACCATTTTAAACAGGAAGAGTATTATAGTGAAATTGAATGATATTTAAAAGTTTTAAGGCATTGTAAAAACGTTTACAGAATTGAGATAGTGGACAAACAAACAAGCCAAATCCTTAAAAATTTTCAAAACTTTGTTGGAAAATGTTAAAAATCTGGAACATTTTTAAGTTCATTTCTCTAAAAAAATAAAATGTGCCATGAAAAATTATTTATTTTGTTGCTCTACTTAAATAATACCAACTGTGTAAACATAAAACAATTTTATTAAGAATTTCATTCCAGATATAAATTCAAGGAAATTTTAAAACTGTAAAAGAAAAAACTCTGGCAAAATCAATTATCAACTACTATGTACTACAATTATCAACTACTATGTATCAACTACTATTTATAACAATGTACATTTATTTATTCTTATTGCTCCACATGGAATTTTATCTTCATAGCAAACTATGCAACCATATAAAACATCTAGTCACTCTTCACACTATCTTAAAAAAAAAAAAAAAAAAAAAAAAAATCTGACGTCAAGAACGGTATATAATATCAAATTAAGGCCAAGTCGAATTATAACCTTAAAAAATATATAAACTCTTCTTTGAACTTCATAAAAGATATAAATTTGATAGAACATTTTTTTATGAAGTATTTTAATTTAGATTCAACATCAAGAAAGTTGAAATTGTAATTGTAGCATAGTAAATTATCAATCCTTATTATACATAATTTGCATTTAATTATTTATATTGCTTGACATGGAACAAACTGTGCAATTAACCATAAAACAATTCATTCTACACTGTCTTTTAAAAAATTATCTGACGATAAGAATAGAAGACACTATCAAATTAAGGCCAAATAAAATCAATACCTTAAGATACTGAAAACTATTAACGGCCCTCTTCACTTATATACCGTCGCCGGGAGCTCGAGCCAATGTTATTCTATGGAAAAATTTTCTTTACAAATAACCTATTAACTAATGCATATTTTTAAATTCTGTTTTCCCATTCAGAAAATTCCCAACTATTAAAGTGACGGACCTTTTTACTTTCTTCTATCTTCAATAGAAGAAAGTATTGGATTCGTAAAAATTTTCGATTTCGGGTTTTTGATGGATTTACACGTTTTGAGAGCTGTAGAACACGATTTTACCATTTTTAGAAAATGTCTGTCTGTCTGTCTGTCTGTCTGTGTGTGTGTGTGTGTGTGACAAAATTTTGTGGCAACTGTATCTCTGGAACTACTGCACAGAATTTCATACAAATTGGTATGTAGTTGCACCTTCACATAAATTAGTGCCTATCAACTTTTGGTAAAAATCGTCTTACAGGTTGCGTTGCCATCCCGCTTTTTCTAAATTTTTAACAGGGTGATATAGGGCAAAAATTTTCAAGATGGGTATCTTTCGAAAGGTCTCGTCAGTACCTTTAAAACGAATGGTTGAACTATAAATCTGTGATAATTTAAAACAAAGTTATCGATTTTTTTACTTTTTACGAAAAAAAAACTTAGAATTTTTTTTTTCTCTCCCCTTAATTTTATCAAACTCCCACGGTTTCCGTGTTCTGACAAACTTAAACAAATTTTTGCTTTCCCCCCCTAATTTTGTCAAAGTCCCACGGTTTCCGTGTTTTGACAAACTTTAACAAATTTTCACATTTTACCCAAAATTTTGTCAAAGTCCCACTTTTTTTTTTTTTTTTTTTTTTTTTTAATCTCTTCTCTTAATTCTATCAAACTCCCACGGTTTCCGTGTTCTGACAAACTTAAACAAATTTTTGCATTTTCCCCCCCAATGTTGTCAAAGTCCCACGGTTTCCGTGTTTTGACAAACTTATAATAATTTTCACATTTTACCCAAAATTTTGTCAAAGTCCCACTTTTTTTTTTTTTTTTTTTTTTTTTTAATTATTGTTATTGAGGGAATTTGTATAGGAAAATATAGAAGAAAGTCTCTTTGTGGCTACAACATACTAGTTTTTTAAAAATGAATTTTTTAAATTTTTAATATTTTATTTTGAAATTGCAAAATGAAAAAATTCCACATATTGAAAATGCGTATTTTGCAGCTTCAAAATAAAATATAAAAAATTAAAAAAATGTATTTTTTAAAAAGGTCCGTCAGTTTAACAGCTGGGAATTTTCAGAATGTGAAAACAGAATTTAAAAATATGTATTAGCTAATACATTATTTGCAAAGAAATATTTCCCATAGAATAACATTAGCTTCGGCGGTGAGTGAAGCAGGCCTTTAAGCAGTAAATCGATAGATAAATAAATTTGATTGAAAATTTTTTCATAAACCTACCACCTAAAAACTTTTTATTCAAATTAAAATTCAAGATTTTTTTTTTTTTTTTAACATGAGCAATTTCGATAAAAAATAAATAATCGACTACATTCCTGTCGATAATTTACATTGATTTATTCCAATTGCTTTATATAGAATTTTATCGTAATAACAAACTGCACAAGCACAACCATAAAACAACTAGCCGCTGTTCTACGCTGTCTGTTAAAAATTTATCTGACGTCAAGAACGGCAAGCAGTATCGAATTAAGGCCAAATCAAATTATTACCTTAAAATATTTAAAACTCTTCGCAGAACTTTATAAGAGAAATAAATTTGTCCAATGCATCTAAGACATTGCTTTAATAAAATTGTCTTGTAACTCTTTTTGAATATATGGGGATTCTGAATATTTCATGTTGGTAAATGTTTGTGTACAATATGTTTCTGTACTAACAGATATTGATTATTGGTAAAATACAGAAGACAAGGTCGATCTAGTTTGGTTACAGAACAGATTTGAATAACAATTTATTCATTGAGATTGTAAGTATTGTACAGATTTTGATGTTTTTGTAATAATATATTGTTAGAAATATAATTAGGTGTGACACCCACATTGTTTTCACTTATCCTGATAATTTTAAGAGCTATTTTCTAAAACCCTCACAGTAGTCAACGGGTGCTAATGGCCTAGCAACTTCCCGTTTAACTATTTTTTTTACATTCATAAAACAATTAAGATTTGTTAATAAATTTTTAAAAATACACAGTCCAGTCACATTAATGTGACCACCACCTACTTTCCATGTCAGAGTTAAATAACCAATCACAGAAGGCAGGTGGCAGCACAGTGCAGTTGAGCGTATATAAAGGGTGTGTGAGGGCTTCGGAAAACATTTCAATCGTTGGCGTAATGCAGAAACGAAGCGATTTATCCGACTTCCAAAAGGGCATGATCATTGGCTTTCGGGCCAAGGGTGGAAGCATTTCCGAAACGGCTGAGTTTGTGAACTGTTCGCGTGCCGCCGTGGTAAAAGTGTACCGTGCATGGCAAAATGGGACTGTCCAAAATCAGCGACGTGGCAAATGTGGTGCACCACGGGCCATAGATGACAGAGGCGAACGACGGTTGCGGAGATGCGTTCGGGCAGATAGACGGGCTACCGTTGAGCAACTGACCACCAAAATGAACCAAGGGGCTACCAAAAGTGTCTCCCAAACTACTATTCAGCGAACATTGCTGCGTCTGGGCCTCCGAAGCAGACGCCTGGTTCGTGCACCTATGCTGACTGCTGTTCATCGACGGCGAAGGCTAGAATTTGCACGCCAGTACAGCAGCTGGACGTCCACTGAGTGGCGACAGGTTGCGTTTTCGGATGAATCGCGTTTTATGCTCCATCGGACAGATGGACGTTGGCGTATAAGGCGTGAAACCTCTGAAAGGAACCACCCTGCAACCATTGCCGGAACGGTCCAAGCTGGAGGCGGGAGCATTATGGTCTGGGGAATGTTTTCCTGGCATTCTCTAGGTTCACTGATCATTGTGGAAGGCACAATGGATCAATACAAGTACGCATCTGTCCTTGCGGACCATGTTCACCCCTACATGCGCATTGTTTTTCCTCAGGATGATGGCATCTTCCAGCAGGACAATGCGAGGTGCCATACAGCTGCCAGTGTACGTGCATGGTTCGAAGAGCACCAGGATGAGTTTACCGTCCTCCCCTGGCCACCAAACTCACCTGACTTAAACCCAATCGAGCATCTGTGGGACCATCTCGATCGAGTTGTTCGCGCCATGGATCCTCAACCGCGTAATCTAGCGCAGCTGGCCACGGCATTAGAGTCGGCATGGCTCAACATCCCAGAGAACACCTTCAGGGACCTATGTGACTCTCTTCCTGCACGTCTCGCAGCAGTCCGCTCTGCGAAAGGTGGTTATTCCGGCTTTTGACAAGTGGTCACATTAATGTGACTGGACTGTGTATATATTTAAAGTCATTCTGAAAACTTTTACCGACACTAGTTTTAAAAACTTACTTACCGCAGTTAAAATTTTCCTGTACACTGTAAAAAAAAAAAAAAAAAAAAAAAAAAGGCTCCTTTGCTGCCAGAAATTTTCTGTAATTTGAGAAAATAGTCGTAAATTACGGAAAAATTACGTTGACAAAACGTATTTTTCTGTCATTACAGAAAATTTCTGGCAGCAAAGAGGACTTTTTCTTTACAGTGTAGCATTCCCATATAATCATTAAAATACAAAATTTGAACATTCCACATTTATTACACAGGTCGACATGTAAAATTTTGATTTTATAATTTTAGCTGGATCTTTGTTTTTTGGTGTGCTGAAACCGAAAACGAAGCCAGTTTTTCTCTATCACGTGTAGATTTTTGCCATTACAGGGTGCCTGTCTATACAATTTCTTCCATTACTCTTCCACCAATATAATTATATAGTAAGTTTTATAGTATGTTTCCATTCCATGATTAATTAATAATATATGCCTATTGTTGTAATCGTGAAGCACTAGTGCGACTTAAAAGTATATCAACCAACCAACCAACCGATTATTATGATGGTATATGTAAGAAATCGTGTCGGTAAACACCCTGTATTGACAAAAATCTAGACGTGATAGAGAAAAATGGGCTGCCTTTTCGGTTTCAGCATATCCAAAAACATAAAGATCAGCTGAAATTATCAAATCAAATTTTGTCAACTTCAATTTTGTCGGTCTGTGTTATTATTATCATTCTTTTAAGATTTAAATATAATTGACACATACTGACACACTGTATACCGACTGCCAAAAGTTTTATCTGCGTATCCCGGGCACCTCGAATTGTATAATTGTAATAAAATCTCAAAGTCAAAAATTAGATTCCAAACAATATTTTGTCTATCACATGAGAAAAATAAAGTAATTATCGTTCACAATTCATCTATTTGTACACAGTATAATTTGCTAAAGCAATTTCTTCAGATATATCTAATAGAAAAAGATGTATTTGCTTAATGATAAATAGACCTGCATACTGCCAGTATTTTAAAATGCATACGCAATACATAGAGCATTTTAATTTAGCACAGTAATATAAACACGTCATAACACCACTTGAAAAGAAACATGTTTTTGCGCTTATAACAAGTACATAATTACAATTTTATACTACAATTTTATAATTTTATATAGTTTCATTATTAAGGAAGGTCATTTTTGGTTAAGAAAAGTTGCAAATCATATCAAATTTTTTAGAAAGTTTTACTTATAAGAATAGGGGAAAGTAGTTAAATAGCATTTCTATTTGAACTCACTATGATAAACTAAGGTATTTTGGATCTTCGTACATTCAACTAAATGTGTTTCGATGGTTTTATGTCACCAAAATCACAATAATAATAATTAATATATATAATGATCCTCATCTGTCATGAACGAATCCGGTTAGTACCGCTTCAAAACAGAAACTTTTGGCAGCCATTTTTTTTCCGTTTATTTAATTCAACTTAGGAAACATACATATCATTTTCATACATGTTTTGTATCGCACATATTCTTATTTCCTATAAAACCTTGAAAAACTATTCAATTGTAATGTTTAAATCTCTAAATTAAGTATAACGGATCACTGGCTATTATAAACATGAACCTATAAATAGAATTATGTAACTTCATGATTATAAACAAAGCAAGACCAAATAAAAACAAAGCAAAACTGTTGCCATTCAGAAAATACAAATTCCAAATGGACAACTCTTTAATTCCGAATGAACGACTCTTTGACTGTTTCATTAAAAAAACGCTTAAAATATTTCTAAAACATATTAAAGCCTTAAAAATCTTAAAATATTTGTAAAAACGCATTAAAGCCTTTAAATATTTTTATCAAACTTTATTATTTGTTTACATTGTAAGGTATGATTGGCGCCGAGTTTAGTACGTAAATGCCGCCAGTTGATTTTAGTTTTGAAATTAGTGTAAAATGATAGTTGGGATAGAATGTTTGGTTGGGCAAGTAAAAGTCACCAGTTGAAATGAGTATTGAAATTAGAGTAGTCTAATGTGATAATGTCGAGTCAAGGTAAAATGTTCGGTTGAGAATGAGAAAGTCCCTAGCTAGATCCTGGATATTTTGGCGATGTTGAGGGTGAGATAGCTGGTTGGAGGTATCGAGTAGAGGTGAATTTGGGTTAGCATGGAGTGTCTGTAGTTATTGGATAGTTAGTTAGAAAATTTGAAAACAGGATCTACGATAGTCTTAAAAAAAAGTATTTTGGTAAAATGAAGTGAATCGTTTTTTCTTATTATGAGGACTTTAAATAGGCAAGCGAAGTGATGATGTCACTGGCAGGTTCGTGGATACAAGAAAAATATTTCCTATATTAAACGCCCAATGGATTTTTCGTAAAAAATTATTAAAAATCGAGGGAAATTATTTCCCGAATTTAATCCCCATATTTAGGTTTAGATATGTATTAGTTATCATGTGCATGCGTTAGATTAAGTTGTTTTTGTTCTAAAATTGATAAAATTTGAATTTTAAATTTCAAAACTTTAAATTTCAAAAAACTTCCATATTCCATTGAAAACATAAACATTTCATTTCAAAGGATGATATTACACAATAAATATCCAACTAATATACTAATTAAAAGGAAAATGATAAATATTCTATTATAATTTGAAGTGAAATTTGTTTTCAAATGTCTAAATAAAGTATCTGATATAAAATACTAATATGTTGCAGCGGAATAGATTTGATATCGGTCATCCTTGGCAGAAAAAAAAAAAATATATATATATATATATATCGCCAAATTATCTGGCGAATATAATTTAATTCCTTTCAAAAATCATGGTTATTTTAAAAATTTATATTAAGAGAGTAAGGAATAATATGAAACAATATTTCGCACAACACAAATTACGAAAACATACATCTGGCATGTATATTTTCGTAGTACGTTTTTGATCGCCAAATACAAAAACGCCAAGGACAACAGAGTTTTGAAATTTAAAATTAAAATTTTGTCAATTTGACAGCAAAATAACTCAATCTAACATATGCATATGATAACTAATACATATATATACCCAAATATGGGGATTAAAATCGGGAAATAATTTTCCTCGATTTTTAATAATTTTTTACAAAAAATCCAATGGGCGATTAACATAGGAAATCATTTTTTTACATACATGGACGGTCAGTGACGTCACACTTCGCTTGCGTATAGAGCACTTAATGGAACACTGGGATGTGTTGTTGCAGTTGTGTTGTCGGGCCTATATTTTTTGTCAACCAGCAGTTTTTTTATTGTCATTCATATTTGTTGATCGGGTAAAATTTTTGAAGTGAAAACTTCTTTAGGCGCGTTGAGCACTTTTGGGTTAATAAAAATCATTGAACTCCCATCATCGTCAGCTAACGCTTTCCATTTGAAGTGAAAACTTTTGGGTGAAGAAAAATCATTGAATTTGCGTCATCGTCAGCAAACGCTTTCCATCCTTGTATGATACAAATAATGTATCACACAATTAACTTGCGAATGTGATGTGTTAATAATTATATACTGTATATTGTTTTAAAATCTGGTGCGGCGTTACACGACTTCTCTCATCTCCAGGCACTGTCTCTATTGCAGTTAGACCTCACAAAACAGTGAGAAAGACCAAAGCCTCCATTTTTCTCACGTTTTTACAATCTGGTGCGGCTCTACACGACTTCTCTCATCACCGGACACTGTCTCTTAACGATTGCATCCGGAATCGTTGCAATTAGACTTCACAGAACCATGAGAAAGACCAAAGCCGTCATTTTTCTCACGTTTTTAAAATCTGGTGCGGTTCTACACGACTTCTCCAGAGCTTCCAACCTAATCCGGCAAATTGTTAGTACCGCTCCTTTTTCTTCACCACTTAATTTTTAGAGTATTTTTCTTTTTAATTCATTGTAGATACATTTGAAGAGAATTTCTCTAAAAATTAAGTGGTGTAGAAAAAGAGGCGGTACTAACAATTTGCCGGATTAGATTGGCAGCTCTGCTTCTCTCATCTCCGGACACTGTCTCTTAAAGATTGCAGCCGGAAACGTTGCAATTAGACCTCACAGAACCGTGATAAAGGCCAAAGCCTCCATTTTTCTCACGTTTTTACAATCTGGTGCGGCTCTACACGACTTCTCTCATCTCCGGACACTGTCTCTTAAAGATTGCAGCCGGAAACGTTCCAGTTAGACCTCACAAAACCATGATAAAGGCCAAAGTTGCAATTTTTCTCACGTTTTTACGATCTGGTGTGGCTCTACACGACTTCTCTCATCTCCGGACACTGTCTCTATTACAGTTAGACCTCACAAAGAACGAAAATTATAAAATATCGAAACACATTTGATTTATAAACAAAAAATTGAAAATACATTTAAATGATCACGTGGTAACCATCATGATCTAAACATCGTTTTGAAGATTTATCGTTCACATTCCGTCATTTTTGACGGGTTATATACTAGTAATAATAATAATAATAATAATAATAATAATAATAATAATATTAAAATAAAAATATAGTTTACATGAAACATTTTTAGTTAAGGGAAAAAAAAAAAAAAAAAACTATTGTCGGGTAATACGGATTAAGTGGATAATATGGAATATTTATGAAGGGAAGTATACAAAACGCATTTCCTGGAGGAATATTATGGAATAGAGTAGTATTTTTACAGAAAATCATAAATAATTGCAGTATGAACATTTTTATTTTGACATTATTATTGAAAATAAACAGTGCTAAAAATTATCAACACTCAAATGTTACAAAAATCCGAAGTAATATGGCATAGTTTGTATTCCATATCACCGGAGTCGTTATCTTGGACAACAAATCAACGACCAAAACCACCTCTTCGTAGAAATAAATTTATGGGAATCAGATTACTAACTAACTTAACTAAACTACTGGAAATGACACTAGGTTTTGACTTATTTAACAGCTTCGCAAATAGATTACGGGATTCATAATGCTTTCCTCCATATAAATGTTTGAATCTTCATAAACCAAAGAAGTTTTATGACACAAAAACTGCTCTTCTCACTGGCACAAAGTGAACTATTGTTCATTTTTTAGGTCCAGTGAAGACGTCTGTGCTGCTTCCGATAGGCTGACCCACCGTACAGGTGAGATATAATCGCAGTGTTCCATTTTACCTGATTACTCTATATTCTCTACCGCTCCACTATAAATTAAAATTTTCATCAACCGACAAAACTCACACACAAGAACGTATTTTTTTTTTTTTTTTTCCTTTTCTTTTCTTTTGTAAGTATATGTTATGTCCAAACAATCCTTTAGATTATGAGTCATTTTATTTTTTTAAACGATTATGGAAGAAGCAAATCTTCAATTGTTTACTCAACAATCTGCATATTCAAAAGTGTCCTTGTAGCGTAGGAGAGTGGGTTCGATTCCCGCGCTGGCCCTGGGTGTTTTCCATTTCTTCGTATTGTAATTCTATCATGTGCTATCTGTAATTATCTGACGAAGATTTACAGGCGGACGACAAGTCAAACATACAAATCTGATGTATATGTTATCAATAAACAAACAAGCAAACAAATGTCCTTGTCTGTTATTAAAGCTGTAAATAAGCTACCAAAAATTTTATTTTATTCAAAATAAATGTAATTATACATTTAAAAGATTTATCATTAATGTTACTCATTATTAAAAATTTAAGTGCTAATTTGAACCAAAACTTGGTAAGTTCCAACATTCTAAGTTGAAACAAAACTTACCATAAAATGATGAGACTTTCTACTATGGTTAGGGGTTTCTTATAGAAAAGGAAAAAGTAATAAATGATGGTAAAAGGTGCCACCATTTCATGATTGCTGCTGCTATGATACCAAGTTTTGCTTTAACCAAGCATCAAATCATGGTAAAACGTTTCAATATTTTATATTTGAGGTTATTGCGTAATATCAAGTCTTTTTTACAACCTGAGGCAATTCTTTTAAAGTGTTCTAATTACACAAGGGATGATTTTTAAAGTTAATTACTTTTTATTAACGCTTTCCAAGAAAATTGGCAAAGTTTATAAATTCGATTTATCTGTATATGTGTATATTTTCATGCGCTTAAATATTTTTTGGAATGCCTTAAAATGATGTATGTTTTTCAAGTTAATTATGTTTTCTATTAAAAATGGCATACTGTATTGTATACAGAGACTCACAAAAGAAATTATATACATTATGGTTCACGAGAGGTATTTTTAAAATTATTTTAATATCTGCGTTACTCAAAACATAACGTAATTAACAAATATTATAAATTCGCAAAAAAAAAAAAAAAAAAAATTCCTTATGCAGTATGATATGATTGGAATTAATTGTTCATTGTTAAAAATCTTTTACTGAGCTGAATCAGAGCATGGTATATACAGTAGCTGTAACCATGAGCTGGTGAAAGCTTTTTCCATGATTGGATGCTTGGTTTAACCAAAACTTGGTACTAGTAACTACAACCATAAGATGGGGAATCCTTTTACCATGATTGGATGCTTGGTTTAACCAAAACTTGGTACATTTAACTACAACCATAAGATGGGGAAATATTTTACTATGATTGGGTACTTAATTTAACCAAAACTTAGTACTAGTAACTACAACCGTCAGATTTTTAAACCTTTTACCATGATTGAGTACTTGGTTTGAACAAAACTTGGTACTAGTAACTACAACCATAGGATGACGAAAGCTTTTGCCATGATTTGGTATTTTTTTTTCAACAATAAACACAAAATTATGGTAGAGAGTTTTACTATCGCATGATTGCAGTTACCGTAGTACCGAGTTTTCGTTCAATATTTATTTTTTCTGATACTTCTATTATTCAAAAATGTACTTTAATTCGCGATCTGGAGTTTTGGAAGGCGTTCCATATCCACAAAAATTTAAATTTCCTTGTAAATTATCCCTCATCCACACCAAACTTCACCAAAATTTTGCAACAACTTATTTAAAATTTAAGCCCTCCCTTACCTTCTCCTTCCTGCCCTCGTTTGAAGCGGTTTTTGTGCCACATTTTCATTGATTCTGTTTTCAACCATACCACCGCAGAATGTACATTATACATTCGGCAGGGTTAGTTTTCTTTTCCGGGTTCTTTCCTTTTTCATGTTTTAATATTTTTAAAATTTTACAAGCACTGATGAAGGAACTTTAGAAATTTCGACATAACCGTTTGCTAATTTTTTAATT
This sequence comes from Salticus scenicus, assembly GCA_963930645.1. NCBI lineage: Eukaryota > Metazoa > Arthropoda > Arachnida > Araneae > Salticidae > Salticus > Salticus scenicus. The sequence goes on from CAWVNO010000439.1 coordinate 28,597, forward strand.
TCTCTAAGTTGTGCTCTTTTTAGCGTTGTCTCATTTTCTTTATATTACCAGCACAAAGTATCTCCTCTTATATTTAAGCATTAAATTTTACCTATTTTCATCATTCCCAAGAGATTACTTGTACTTTTGGCATTCATATTGGCGACGTCTTTTCTCTTCTTTAATCTCGTAACCCTGTCGGTCAGTACTAACTTCATCAACAATCTCCATTCTATTATTTTTTTTCTTTCTTTCTTTCTTTTCCTTTCTTCTGCTTATTTCCTTCCTCTCTCCGGCTTTCCACCCCCACAAATCTTTCTCTTTTTTCTTTTACTTTTACCTTTCTCATTATGTCTTATTTCCAAGCTTCTTCAAATTCTCGTCTGGCAGCTAGAATAATTCTCCCTACCCTCCGACCCAGCTTTTCCGGAAAATTTCGGGTCGTATTTCTATTGGGTTTTACAGGAGTTTTGAGTACTTGGAAAGCAATAAAAATAAGTTTTGATCAGTAGCTGCCGCCGGGCCATTGTGTAATAAAGAATCTTGATCGCTTTTGTTTTCTAGATGCAGTTTGACGCCGCGAGCCAAAATTTTCATTATCGGAGAATCTTGCAGCTTTTGGCAAAAGTTATCCTGGAAAAGTGACCAGGGGGGTGAAGAAAAAAACAGAATGCTTCAAAAGGGTCAGATTTATTCTTTTATCATTGTTCTAGTGACTAAAGCTTTTAAGGAAGTATATTAATCTATTGAAGAGATTATCTCTAAGTATTTTATGGTTGTGCTTGTTAAATATTATTATGTAAAAAAATTAAATAAATAAAATAAACTGGAAATATAATTCGAATGCATCACTGTTCATTGTATAAACATACCGACTTTGAAAGAAATGTTCAAAAACCCTATTATAATTTTCACTTTTACTTTCTTCTACGTATAAGAAGAAAGTATTGGATTCATGCCAATTTTTAACCTCTGGCTTTACATGTTTTGAGATGTGCTGAACACGATTTGACCTTAATAAATAATAACAGGAGAATTGGCGTTGGAATATTAAAACCGGAATAAACTACTACGTCAGAAACGCCAAAGAAAAATATTTGCGATGCATACAGCTGCTTCGGTAGCCTTAAGCGTACCGACTTCAGTGCAAAAAGAATTCTGAATCAGGAGAAGTGCTCGTATATATAGGAGAGGGACCGAATTTAGTTCAACCAGTAGGATTACGGGAAAGGTGGGGAGTGGGGCCAATAGGAAATTAGGAATGTTAGCGGTGTAAACAGTAGAAAAGTTAAGAAAATGTGGACTGAATGTAAACTTTCCAACAATCAGACAAATGGGGAACAGCGAAATCCCAATTTACAAAGTTTTTAAAATTTTTATAAATATGAAAAGCTTCAAAGAAATCGAGTTCATGATTGGATTTAGGTCTGGAAATTATTTTAGCTGAATTAAATTTAAAATTATGATTTTCCTCCCAGTAATGTTTAGAAATAGCCGATTTATTGGTTTCTTGTTTGCAGACGTAATTCATATGTTCCGAGAAAAGGTGAAATTATTGGAAGGCGAAAATCTCCTTATATTATTAAAATCTGTACGCGTGTGTGTTTTTGTCTGTCTGTGTGTCTGTGAGAAACGGCTTGAAACGGAAAAGGCTCCGCCGCTAACTGTCGCACGGACTTCGAACAGGTACCGTCGGACAGAGAATTTATCGCAGATGTACGATATGTAATTTGCTAAACGATGCGACCCTAATTAGCGGAGATATTAATTAAAACGTTGACCATTGTCTACCGAAAAATGACCCAGAATTCATGATTAAATGCTTAAAAAGCGACATTTTTACGGGAAAAGTGGAAAATAAATTAGAAATATCAGTCGTATCGTTACAAACAAGATACCATTGGAAAGGGCTTTTTTTTCTCAATCCGATGGTTTAAACGGCTTATCGATCGCACAATTAGATTTTTTAAAATTAACTAAACTATAAAAAAATGTTGGCAACGAATCACAAGAATGTTATCTTTGCAGACATTAAGTCTACAGCAGTCTTCAACGGAAACACATCTGTTATTTAATGGAGTCACGTGTTTCGTAGTGCGATTAAAAATTACAATTTTCTATTTTCTTCAATTTTTCAAATTTTACACATTTTATTTAGTATATATTATTTACACCACAAAACAAACTTGCATTTCAAATTTCATCCATTTTCGTCAATAAACAAAAGATTTACATTTTAATTGCAAATTAAATTTTATCTTTACACGCCGGACATTTTTGCAATATTCTAATACGCGTATTTCAATTTCTAATTACGATTGATTTATTTTTTATACATCATACGAAAGATATTTTAAAGTTCTTTTACATAATTCAAAGTTTTCAACAGATTTACACGTTTTGAGGTCTCCTGAATCAGTGTTCTTTCATGGCGCTGTAATATTTTCAAATTTCAATATTTCAATTTCTAATTATGATTAAATTATTTTTAATATATCATTCGAAAGATATTTTAAAGTTCTTTTAAATTATCGAAAGTTTTCACCAGAATTACACGTTTTGAGGTGTCCTGAATCAGTTTTCTTTTATGGCGTTGTAATATTTTCAATTTTCAATATTACAATTTCTAATTATGATTAAATTATTTTTAATACTTAATTCGAAAGATATTTTAAAGTTCTTTTATATTATCGAAAGTTTTCACCAGATTTACACGTTTTGAGGTCTCCCGAATGAGTTTTCTTTTGTATCTCAGATACTAATTATAATAGTTTCATAAGTAATACATCATTAGAAAGCTTTTTTGATTTGGAATCGAACAGTGGAATACAGAAATTTCTACCGCCAGGTGGCGCTGTAATTTTTTCAAATTTCAATATTTCAATTTCTAATTATAATTAAATTATTTTTAATGCATCACTCGAAAAATATTTTAAAGTTCTTTTAAATTATCGAAAGTTTTCACGAGATTTACACGTTTTGAGGTCTCCTGAATCAGTTTTCTCTTATGGTGCTGTATTATTTTCAAATTTCAATATTTCAATTTCTAATTATCATTAAATTTTTTTTAATACATCATTCGAAAGATATTTTAAAGTTCTTTTATATTATCGAAAGTTTTCACCCGATTTACACGTTTTGAGGTCTCCTGAATTAGTTTTCTTTGTATCTCAGCTACTAATTAAAATAATTTCCTAAGTAATACATCATTAGAAAGCGTTTTTGAATTGGAATGGAACAGTGGAATACAGAAATTTCTACCGACAGATGGCGCTGTAATATTTTCAAATTTCAATATTTCAATTTATAATTATGATTAAATTATTTTAAATACATCATTCGAAAGATATTTTAAAGTTCTTTTAAATTATCGAAAGTTTTCACCAGATTTACACGTTTTGAGGTGTCCTGATTACGTTTCCCTTTGCATCTCAGCTAATTGAGTTAGACCGTTCAAAATTGGTATACGTAGGTTAATTAGGAGGGGCTGAAAGGGTGGGGAAGAGATAGGCGTGCACCGCGCGCGTATCCCCTAACTTGTGCGAGCACGGCGCACGGGACTGCGCGGCCGAAGGCAGTGGGGACCAGGTCCGACTTTTTAACCGATGAGAAATGATTTTTTTCCTTTTCTTTTCTTAAGAATAAAAATTTGATTTGAGAAGGAGTATATGCGCGCAGCGCGCGTATACCTTCACACGTGCGCACGCAGCGCGCATGGGTTTGCGCTGCCGAAGGCAGTGGGGACCCGGTGTGAGTTTTTAACTGATCAGAAATGATTTTTTTTTAGGGGGCACGAAGGGTCAGGGAAGGAATACGCGAGCGCAGCGCGTGTATCCGTGAACTTGTGCGTGCGCAGCGCGCACGTGACTGCGCTGCCGAAGGCAGTGGGGACCCGGTCCGACTTTGTACCCGATGAGAAATGATTTTTTAAATTTTCTTTTCTTAAGAATAAAAATATGACTTCAGGAGGAATATGTGCGCGCAGCGCACGTATACCTTCACACGTGCGCGCACATGGGTCTGCGCTGCTGAAGGCATTGGGGACCCGCTGCGAGTTTTTACCCGATCAGAAATGATTTTTTTAGGGGGCACGAAAGGTCAGGGAAGGTATACGCGCGCGCAGCGCGTATATCCCTTAAGTTGTGCGCTGCCGAAGGCAGTGGGGACCCGGGCCGACTTTTTACCTAATCAGAAATGATTTTTTAAAATTTCTTTTCTTAACACTAAAAGTTCCTTTTTGTTTCTGTTACTGTTAGTTTTCTTTTCTTAAGAATAAAAATATGACTTCAGAAGGAATATGTGCGCGCAGCGCACGTATACCTTTGTTGGAAAATTTGTACCCTTTCCGTGTTGATTCTCAAATTTAAATTTAAATTCATTCACTACTTAGATATAATTTAAATTCACTTTATAACCTTTAAAGTTTAAGTTATTAATTAAATGAATTATAGCGTTTAGTGCTATTTTCTCTTTTGATGCTGCCATTTGAGTTAAAGATATATTAAAATTAAAAAAAAAACTTAATGATAATTACTTTTAGTTAAAAATTATATTCCTTATTAATATATTTATGTTTAAGTCTTTTGAAATAACTTTAATTACTTACCTCATATTCAAAAGCATATTTTATTAAAATTAACTTAAAGAAAAATATGTTTAAATCCTTTTACGGATTGTTCTTTTCGCTACTTAGCGAGGAAATGTAATATTTTTTCAACTGTAGAGTCTCTTTGCTAAGCCCATAGATGGCGGCTGACTCGCAGCGTCGTGTTGCTATAGTTATGGGAGGCGTTCCTATTCTACAGCATCTAGTAGCTGTTACTTTGAATCCGTTTCGTGACTATAAAAGGAGGTAGGAAATATGTAATCAGTCTCTTAAGCTCTGAAGCCCTTAATCTTTTAAGCTTTTATGTTTTTTCAGTTTAGCTCAAAGTCATGAGCTGGTATTTCGATATAATTATAAACTGTTTAGTTTTATTATGATTGTAAATTACGTTTTTGTGACTTGTTCGTTTAGTGTATCTAGTTATTTCACAATGAAAAGTAGCTTTCTATTTGAACTCAGTATGGCAGTATTTTTAAGGGTATTTAACCTTTCGTCAGCAACCTTTCTAAAATTGTTTCAGCTGATTTAATGTTATTCATCATTTTGTTTCAACTTTAATAAACTGTTTTAATTGAACTTTCGTCTTCAATGAATGCCACATATATTTATCTTCTTTATAGCTTTTTAGAGCTGAGCAACTATCATTTCACTGCACTGCTAACTCTGCTAACTTGATATATGTGGAAATTGTTTTTTTCACAAGAAGCGGTTATGGGCAATTTGGCTCGTTGTCAGCTCATAGCATTAAAATTTTGATAATAGTTTTTATGGCATTCTAAGTGTTTGAAGATAAGAAATTGAAATGGCAGTAAGTTTAAACCCGACGATTGAAAAATTACGGATGAATAATTATACTACGTGGGTCAAGGACATTAAATTTATTTTAATTGAAAGAAACTGCTGGAATATAATATGTAAGAACGAAATACTGCCTGTTGAAGATGCTGAGGCCGGAATAACTTCAAAACAAGTGGAGGATTTTAAATCTCGTAGTCGAGTTGCATTATCCACAATATATCTGAATACATCGCCTGAAGTCAGAAGCATTATTGAAAATTGTGATTGTGCTATTGATGCCTGGGAGACTTTGAAGAAGACCTTTATATCAGACTCTAGAGCTCATCATATGGGACACATTACAGAGTTCATTAATTGTAGAATGTCTGAGAATGAAACGGTGAATTCTTTTGTAACCCGGTTATCAAGAATACTGGACCAGCTGCGTGAAATTGGTCATGCTATGGAGGATGTGTACTGCTGTTTTCAGCTCTTGCAACACCTACCATCCAAGTTTGAATCTGCAGTGCAATATTTGTTGCGTTGGAAGAACGACCAGTTCAAGTTCCAGAATATTGTGTCCGAGTTAACAGCGGAGGAATCGCGTCTACAGCTTCGTGAGGGTGATATTAAGAAAGATGCCAATAACAGTGTTCAGATACAGAACATCCAGCAAAAAGGTAAAAAGCCTTTAACTTGTTTTAAGTGTGGCCGTATTGGCCACTTTAAGAAAAACTGTTTTTTGAATAGTAATGTTAAATTTAAACCTAGAAATTTAAAGTATAACTCCAACGGTCGTGACAAATGCAAATCTCCCCCCTCCTACTACATAGCTCAAGCTAACTTTAGTAATTTAAGTGATGATGACAGCTTTATTTTTGATACTGCTGCTTCAAATCATTTTCTAAGAAATTTAGATCTTTTTGAGCATTATACTCCTGTGGAGGGAGAGGAGCTTTTTGTCGCGATCGATGGTATTAGTTTTCCTATTACTGCTAAAGGAACTGTTAAGTTGAATTTTGGTAAAAATGTATTGTATTTAAAAGATGTGTTATATTCCCCAAAGTTACGGAAAAATTTAATATCAGGTCCTAAATTAGATGTGAACGGTGCCACATACACTGGCGGTAAGGGTCGAGTGTCGGTGTTCGGTAAAGATAAAAGACATATTTTTACTGCTAAAATTAAAGACGGTGTTTACTATTTATATCCTAATGTTTCTAAAGTTAAAAAGGGGAGTAAAGTGAATGGGGGGCACCCAGAAAATCCTTCAGCTTCTCTTGCAAAAATTAATGAAATTGGGTATTGGCATGCTCGTTTTGGGCATGTAAGTCCTGATACTATAGTAAATACTAGCAAGAAGAACGGGGTAAGGGGCCTTCCTAAACTTAAGTTTAAGAAATTTTTTTGTGAGCCTTGTAGGATTAGTAAACGAAACCGTGTGTCTTTTAAATCATCCGATGTTCATGGCGTTAAATCACCGTTAGAGAAAGTATTTATGGACGTCTGGGGCCCAATTAAGGTAACTGGTAAAAATGGGGAAAGGTTCTTTTTGTCCATTATTGATGGATTTTCTAAAAGGGTTGCTGTTTATCCTTTAAAGGATAAGTCTCAGGTTTTTGGTGTATTCGAGAGACACATTGCACGGGCAGAACGTAGTTTGAATAAAAAATTGAAAGCTATTCGTACGGACAATGGTTCCGAATTTGTAAATGACAACTTCAAATCATTTTGTAGTAAAAATGGAGTTGTTCATGAGTTAACTAACACGTTCACACCTGAGCAAAATGGGTTAAGTGAGCGGTTTAATCAAACTTCTTTAAATTGTGTTAGAGCTATTATCACGGATAGTGGTTTGCCTTTTTCTTTCTGGCCCGATGCAATGTTGTATTTCGCGTACACTTGGAACCGTTTAATCCATAGGGGACAAACTAAGACTCCTTTTGAGTTATATACTGGGTTTAAACCATCCGTAAGACACCTGAAGCCGTTTGGGTTAATTTCGTATGTAGGGATCCCAAAACAGCATAGAGACCATAAGCTTGAACCTAAGGCTAAAAAGGGAGTACTAATAGGTTATTCATTAAAGACTAAGGGGTATAAAATTTGGTTGGAGGATGAGGATAAAATAGTTGAAACCATAAACGTAACGTTCTCTGATCAGCTATTTAGTAAATGCAGTGGAGCGGTGATGGGCACCTCACTGGAGGAATTGGACTTACTTCCGGAAAGTACAGTTGATTGTCAAGCTTCCGATCCTGTTGACATTGTTTTCGGAGGTGAGCCCGATGATTCTAGTGACGAGCCCGTCGATGAAACTCCTGTAGATAAATCTTCTCTTAAACCTCTTTCTTCAATTACTTGGAATAGAAAACCCGTACCCAGAAAAATGAGTGACAGAGTTGACATCTTCTATTACCCGGACAACACTAAAACTAGATTGAGATCAATGAACGATGTCAAGCAATATTGTGATAAAAATAATTTAATTTTTGACTCTAATTTTTTTTATTTCTCTAGTAGTAATAAGTTCGAGGGGGTAGTTGATCAGCAAAACTCGAATAACCCAACTTCAAGTTTAACTCATAAAAAATCATGACTAGTTATCCCTATACCTAAAACATATAATCAGGCCGTTAAATCTTCAGAATGTATTGAATGGAAAAATGCCATGGATGATGAGATAAATAATATGAAAACTCGTAAAGTTTGGCATCTGGTTAATTTACCGGAGGGGAAAAAAGTTTTGGGAAATAGATGGGTATACGCCGTTAAAAGAGATGAGCTAGGAAACGTTGCCCGCTTTAAAGCGAGGCTCGTGGCCCAGGGCTTTCATCAGATAAAGGGGGACACTTATGACGAGACGTTTTCACCTGTCGTTAATTTCTCAGTAATACGTTTCTTTTTTTCATTATTGGTCTCATGTTATAAATGGCATAATGTTCAATGCGATATAAAATGTGCTTATCTTTATGCACCTTTAAAAGAAGAAATTTATATGTCTCAGCCAAAAGGATATGTTGTAAAGGGAGGGGGAAATCTTGTTTGTAAACTAGACAAAGCGTTATATGGCCTTCATCAAAGTGGCCGGCTCTGGTATTATGAGTTAAATAAAGTACTATTAGATTTAGGGTTTAATAAATTTAACTGGTGTAATTGTTCATATTATTTTGAAAATTATATTGTTTTATTAGTTTATGTAGATGATTTAGTTTTGTTTGGTAAAAATCAATTTCAAATAGACAAAATTCTTAATTTATTAAAATGTAAATTTGATATAAAAATTTTAGGTAAAACCAAGAAATTACTTGGTGTAGAATTTAATTATGAAAATGATTCAGTACAAATTTTTCAGGAATTATATATTAATGAAGTGTATGACAGGTTTAAGTCGTTTAACATCCCTTTCTGCTCATTACCTATTGTAAAAGGCATTAAGTATTCGAAAAAAGATTGTCCTACTAATCAAAATGAAATTGATGAAATGTCTAAATTTCCATATCGGAATATCTTAGGATGTTTATCTTTCATTGCAAACAGGACACGACCTGATATTGCCTACGCAGTTAATATATTCAGTCAATTTCAAAATTCACCGGGGTTTAATCATTGGAATGGGTTAATTAAATTACTTGGGTATGTTTCGTGTACTCGAGATTTGAAATTAAATTTGAATTGTTTTAATCCATGTTTAACTGCTTTCTCTGACGCTGATTTCGCGATGAATAGAGATGACTTCGTATCAATGGGGGGACAAATTTTATTTTTGGATAATAGCCCTATTTCTTGGAAAACCTTTAAGCAAAAAAGTGTTTGCCTTTCAACCATGGAAAGTGAATTTGTATCCATGTGTGACGGGGTTAAAGAATTAATGTGGTTTGATAATATATTACGAGATTGTATTGATTTTAAATTAATTGCTATTTCATATGAACCACCAATACTTTTTGCTGATAACCAAGCAGCTATTAATTTTACGAGGTCTCCTATAGAGAATAACAAATCTAAACATATTAATGTAAAATTATTTTTCATCCGTGAATGGCTATTTGAGGAACGGTTTCATTTGAAATATGTAAATACTAAAAATAACTTTGCCGATCCCTTCACAAAGCCCCTTACTAAAGGTGATATGACTAAATTTGTAAATAAGGTATTTATTAAGTAAATGTATATAGAGTAAATTTAAATTTTTTTGAACGTATAATATATATTTAAATTTTTTTGAAACTGAAAAATGTTTTTTTAGAGGGATATGTATGCATTTTCTTGGTGGGTTTTTCCTACGTTTTCCATTGTGTAGTGATGTATGGTTTAGTTTAACTTTTGTATGAGAGAAATTCGTAGCGCTACGTGTAATTGGTTATGTGTATGTTATATAAATGTTTCATATATTTGTGAATATCATCGTTTTCTTATTTTGACAATGGGGAATAGGGGAAAAAAAGGTTTCCTTGAAATGCTGTGCATATTTGCTCTATATTAATATCTTGTTCTTTCTTTTAGTAGATGTGTATAGTATATTGATAGTGCTACTGTTTTTTTTGAAAGTGTGAGTTGGACTTGTGGACTCTTGATCTTATGATTTACGAGATTGACAAACCTTGTAGCTTTGTGTGAAGTATATTCTGTAGAAGACATATGTGAATCTCTCAAGTCACTAAATATTCAAGGAATTTTTTTATTTCTTTTCTAATAAAGTTTATATTGTAATTGCTGACGTTTGTGTTTGTCGAATCAACACGGTGGGGGGCCTTGTTGGAAAATTTGTACCCTTTCCGTGTTGATTCTCAAATTTAAATTTAAATTCATTCACTACTTAAATATAATTTAAATTCACTTTATAACCTTTAAAGTTTAAGTTATTAATTAAATGAATTATAGCGTTTAGTGCTATTTTCTCTTTTGATGCTGCCATTTGAGTTAAAGATATATTAAAATTAAAAAAAAAACTTAATGATAATTACTTTTAGTTAAAAATTATATTCCTTATTAATATATTTATGTTTAAGTCTTTTGAAATAACTTTAATTACTTACCTCATATTCAAAAGCATATTTTATTAAAATTAACTTAAAGAAAAATATGTTTAAATCCTTTTACGGATTGTTCTTTTCGCTACTTAGCGAGGAGATGTAATATTTTTTCAACTGTAGAGTCTCTTTGCTAAGCCCATAGATGGCGGCTGACTCGCAGCGTCGTGTTGCTATAGTTATGGGAGGCGTTCCTATTCTACAGCATCTAGTAGCTGTTACTTTGAATCCGTTTCGTGACTATAAAAGGAGGTAGGAAATATGTAATCAGTCTCTTAAGGCGACTCTTCATCCACGGCGGCCATTACGAGGTGTCCCATGTTAACCAATGGAAAAATTTGCATTCCTTTTTCAGAGAAAAATATCTTAATTAACGGATTAAAAATTTTTGCAATCGTTAAAACAGAAGTTTATTCACTAATTTTCTTTCTCGTATTATTTTTAAAATGTTTAGAAATATTTTTAATTTTAGCTTAAAGTTGGCCAAAAATGTCAATCTAAAATTTTGACTTTAAAAAATGATAAAAAATCAATGAAGCGTCGTAGAGACATGACAAAAAATACAAATAGTACCCAAGGAAGCCCTCTTTCTCACGACTGTAAAAAAAAAATAATTAATTAATTTTTAGTGGATTTATTAGAGTATTTTCGAAAGGTAGTCTATTAATCCTAGCGTGCGGAGGAATACAGTGCTTAATTTTAGTTGCATCGTGCGAAAGGGGATGGGGATCATCGGAAAACTACCTCCAAGCTAAGTATCATGTAACAAAGAAAAGGGGGGAAAAGAAGAATAGTCTTTTATTGCTTTATTGCTTTTTGTTGTCCACTGGTTGAAATCTCAGAAACAGAAATGTTATTTTTTTTTCGGAAAATGATCTTGTTCTCTGACGCATTATTTTCTGTTCCTTTTTCCTTCGTTTCTATGTTTTCAGTTCATTTTTTGATAGTTCAATAAGTCTTTTTCTATTAGTTATATTTAATTATTTTTCATATTATTATTATTTTTTCTTTTAATTCTTTAGTTTATTTATTCCTCTTTTTAAATATGTATATATTTCAAACAAATTATTCTACCTTCGAATTACAATATATTCTGTCATGCAAATTATGAGAATTTGTTTACAGGGATATTTGTCTCATAAGCACTTACGAAAACAAATTTTGTGCAGTTATGATTATTTAAAACTTTTCGTAGTTGAAATTATATGTACGCCATAACATAATTATGTATATCTACAATATATCTACTTTTTCTAAATTTTTAACATGGTGGGATAGGACAAAATTTTGTATAAATGTGCATAAATAGAATATTTTTTTAATAATCATTATGAAATTTAAAAGAATTGTTTGTAATAGAGATAGTCAACAACTGGGGAAAAAATTGTGTGTGTAGGAGCCTCGACTGGGTGGGTGGGGGGGGGGGGGGCAGCCTCTCCTCGAGGGGAGTAAATTTGCATGATGAGTATCTTTCAAAAGAACGCGTCAATACCTTTAAAACGAATGGTTGAACCATCGATCTGCGATAATTTAAAATAAAGTTATCGATTTTTTTTTTTTTTTTTAACAACAACAACAACAAAAAAGTAATATTGAGAATAAAATTGACTTTTGGGGGATATTTAGTGTTATACTACTTCTCTAATATGGAAATCGTCTGCATTTTCATGGAAGATATTTTTTTTAAATAATAATTTTAATAAATTATTTTTACTGAGTGAATTCGTATAGGAAAATGTAGAAGAAAGTCATGCGGTGGCCACAACATACTAGTTTATTTTTGTGCTCACAAATTTAAACATCCAGTGATATTTTTAGTGTCAGTTTTGTACAATATATATACATATATATATATATATATATATATATATATATTATTTATATTGCTTATGTTACAGACATTTGGTGCATTTTGAATGTTATCTCGTCTAAAAAATTATTATATATACTCGTATAAAAGAATTCTTTTAGATTGTGAGAGTACATTTTGTTCTTTCATATACATTATTCTGGGAAATATTTGTTTATGTGCTTTTCTTCTTTTGGTTACTGCTCAGTATAATTATCAAGTAATTATTAGGGATTTCTGTAATGTTTTATTTATTTATTTTAGTTCAATTTCTTGTAATAAAGATCTTAGGGAGGATTTATATTTGTCCTCTAAATTGTGTTAATCTTTGCATTTATATATTACTATATTTGAATCATTACTGCATGTAGTTTCAGTATATATTTTTAAGTCATACGCAGACTTAATTTAATACGTTATTTAATACAAATATTGAATGACTTTTTTATTATCCAACTTACAGAAAATGAAATTGTCATCTTTCTGAAACAATTTGAGAATAAAGAAATATTGGTTATAAAGTTTTTAATTTTTTCTTTGTATTCTACATACAATTAAATTCTACCATAAAAATATATATTCCCTGTTAACGAGAGTTCTAATATAAACTGTTAAAAAAAAAAAAGTATATCCTACGTTGACAAATCGTATTTTTCTGTCCTTACAGAAAGTTTCTGGCAGCAAAGAGGACTTTTTTTTTTTTTACAGTGTACCTCTTCCACATTGCACATAATGAATGGCAAAAATCTTTAAATTATCGCCATGCACATTACGCCCAAAGTATGCTATATTATACATGAAATGTGTTGTAGAATTAAGTTTCTCATTGAATTAATATATCTACAACAAAAGCAAATAATTTCATTTCACACACTATAAACATTAGTTTCATTTACACGATTAATCGTAATACACACCTGCCAATAATCTAATTGATATTCCATAAATTTATTACTACCCGTTCTTTTTTTCTACACCATTTTAATTTTTGAGTATTTTTCTCTAATTGTAATTACGATTAAAGGAATATATATATATATATATATATATATAAAACACTGGTATGAAGGAAAAAAAGGGGGGGGGGGGTTGTACTAACAGTTTTATGGAATATTAATTAGATTGTTGGCAGTAATGGTAATGTATAAAATTTTAATTATTCCCTGAGATATGTATGTAAAGGATTAATTAGCTCTTTAATCATATGCATATATGTAATAATTTTAAATATTTTTTTTCTTACATCTCATTAGTAATATTTTTTTTTTTTTTATCATTAAATTTTTTACTGCATTTGATGCATTTTGCGCGATATGTTTCAATAACCGTTAGTAAGTATAAGATAAATTTAGAAACAGTTGAATCTTTCTGATTGTTTGTAGGTATAGCGCTATCAAAACACCATTTCAGTATATCTTTAACCTAGTTCATATTAAATTTTATCTCTTCTAATACACCAGAAAAAGTTTTTCACTCTTAGCTGCAGACAGAAAAATAACTGACTAATTACATGAATAACTTAATATTTTTTTCATAGCATAGTTCAAAAAGACTCTTATAAATGAAAAACCTATCATTATTTTCCCATTCCTCATACCGACACTTTAAAAAATTTAGTGTAACTGAAAGCCATGTATAATGGACAGTCATAAATGAGAGGTTACAGCGAGAAGTGAAAATATTCGAGGTAAATTTATATCTTATAAAATATACATTTAAAAATAATAATATAATAAAATCTTAGCTTTGGGATCCTAATTTATACTTGAACACATTAAAAATTATATCACGAGCAAATCTAAGCAGAAAATAAAGTTTATGTTCGTGTAACAAAAATCTAAAAAAACCGAGAATATTCAACATTAAATATGTATATATACGAGGTGTGGCTATTAAATAACGAGACTATTGCCGTAAAACATTATATTTTAAAATTATACATATTTAGTTATTGTCACCTTCAATATACACCCCTCCTCTATCCCTACAACGCTCTATGCAAATTTTCCATTGTTCGAAAAAGTTTTGGAAGTCTTTTTCTGTGAGTTCCTGCATGAAGCGTGCCGCTTTTTCTTTCATATCTTCAACTGACTCAAATCTTGTCCTTTTAATGCAGATTTGACTTTGGGGAACAGATAAAAGTCACATCAGGCCAGGTCAGGCGAATAAGGTGGATGGTCTAAAACTGGTATGCTGTACTTGGCTAGATACGTCTTGACAGACAATGCAGTGTGAGCCGGCGCGTTGTCTTGATGGAGAACCCATGACTTGTTCTTCCCCAATTCGGGTCGTTTTTTCCTTACTCTTTCACGGAATTCAGCAAGCACCTCAAGATAGTAATGCTGATTAATAGTTTGACAAGAGCAGCGACTTTTTCGATATTTTCATCCATTTTGGACGTGGTAGGGCGACCCGGGCGGTCATCTCCAACGTCTTCTCGGCCATTTTGAAAAAGCCTGAACCTCTCAAAAAGTCTCGCACGTGATAAACACTCATCGCCATAAACTTTAATAAAAGGTAAGTTTCTCTAGCGATTTTACCAAGTTTCACGTGAAATTTCACGACAATTCGTTGCTCTACTTTTTCACTTATGTTTTCGGCAAAACGAAACAAACACCTCTTGCACAAACGAAGGTTACGACCAGACTGATTTCTCTACAAACACGGGAGACGCTGTAATTGTAAGAGAAGGCTTTACGCTGCACAGCTGTCGGTCGTTCGGATTTGGCGCATATTTAGTTCATCTGTAGCAGCAATAGTCTCGTTATTTAATAGCCACACCTCGTATATATATATATATATATATATATATATATATATATGACATAATATGACGTAAAAAATAAATTCATACATTTAATTTCAGAACTGAAAACTGTGGAAAAAAAGGGCAATATTCAAACAAAGGAACTGAAATAACCATAAGAAGTAGAAGAGGCTACCACAGATTATATATATATATGAAGGAAATCTCAAAACGTGTAAATTCATCGAAAACCGGAAATCAAATGCTTTTTCAAACCTTACACTTTCTTCTTATATATGCAGAGGATAGAATAATAAAGACACAAAAAAAAAAAAAAAAATGTAGTCAATTTCAGTTAATTGAAATGCAAGGACATCTCAAAACGTGTAAATTCATTTAAAACCGGAAATCGAA
>CAWVNO010000439.1:44200-85510 GCA_963930645.1 Salticus scenicus
GAACGGCTAGACCGACGAGCGCGACTTGTGTTCGAACCCGACACCACCTGTCCACCAGCTTAGAGAGAAGAGCCCCACCTCAACCCGAGTGCTCTGATACACCTTAGAAACACTTTTTTAATTCACACTGCACGATTATGTCCATACACTAATAAATATCCTACAGATTTAGAAAAAAAAAAAAAAAACTAATCATAAATAAATTAAATGGATAAAATAAGCTAAAGTCAATCCGGCACAATAAAAAACAAATAAATAAATAATCTGAAAGTTCAAAAGAATAACATTAATAGAAGCAAAGCATACAGGTAAAAATGTATTAAACATTGAAATGACATTTTAAGAGAAAACTGCTTGCCAACGGCCATACCATGCTGAAAGTACCGGTTCTCGTCCGATCCCCGAAGTCAAGCAGCATCGGGCGCGGTTAGTACTTGGGAGGGTGACCACCTGGGAACACCGCGTGCTGTTGGCATCTTTTTTTTTCAAAATCATTTATTAAATTGTTTAATTCGCATTTCCTTTTTATTATTATTAATATTATTATTATTATTCTTTATCAATAAATAAATGAATAAATATTTAAAGCGTCTACATTTTAATAAAAAAATAAAGTCGATGAGGACCATTAATTCAAATTCAAACAAATCTTTACATAGATTGAATTTAATTAAATTGTTTTAATTTTTCTTAATATAATTTCAAGAATGTATATGCAGTCATATGTATAATTTTCTTTTTTTTTTTTTTTTGTCTCCCGATTACGTCAGAGGTTTGGCTCCGCCTCTTTTGGATTTTCCGTATAAATACGGAGCGAAGTTCCCGTTCTTGACTCAGATTCGCTTAGAAATCCCTGATATTCACTAGCTATGTCTGGACGAGGAAAAGGCGGCAAGGGCTTGGGTAAAGGTGGTGCCAAGAGGCACAGGAAAGTGCTTAGAGACAACATCCAGGGTATCACCAAGCCCGCAATTAGGAGATTGGCAAGACGTGGTGGTGTAAAACGTATCTCCGGTCTCATCTACGAAGAGACCCGTGGTGTCCTTAAAGTTTTCTTGGAAAACGTCATCCGGGATGCCGTCACTTACACCGAGCATGCAAAAAGGAAAACTGTAACAGCTATGGATGTCGTTTACGCTTTGAAACGACAAGGACGTACTCTGTACGGTTTCGGAGGTTAAACACGCCACTTGCCTCTCTCCAAAAAAAAAAGCCCTTTTCAGGGCCATATAAATGATTTTTTACTAACTGACAGACTTTTCAACACCACCTTTCTTTTCTTCGTCATGAAATATCTTATAAGACTTCATTTTTCGCTTTTACAAAATAAAACACTGTAAATAAAGTTAAATTCGCTTTTATTTCCATTATCGCCACTAGATGGCAGTACCAGACAATCACTGAACATACAGCTAGTAAGAGATGCAAAATTGAAAAATAAATTAAATTCACCATTTATTTACTTATTTTTTACCTTTTCGTAAAGATTTTGCTATTTTTCGATAGAGTAACCTTACATTTTGTTGGTGAAAAGTTTGAATCACTCGTATTCTCTAAATTGAATTATAAAAATAATTTTCAAAATATTCTAGGTATGTGTGTGAGCATTTGCACTAAAATTAATTGGAAAAAAGAAAAAATATATATATTTAAATAATATTATAAGCGTGACTATATTTTTAATTAAATAAAAAAAAAAAAAAAAAAAATTGTTTACCCAAAATATATGCATTTGAGCTGTAAATTCATTTAGTGGTAAAGTGGGGCTCGTTACCCATATGTTATGTGATAGTGAGAATGTTTTCTGTTGATAAAGATTTGTATGGCTCTGAAAAGAGCCTTTTTTTTTTTTTTTTACCTCAGTGTCCGAAAGTCTATTTCTTTGCTTTTTTTGGAGTAGCCTTTTTGGGAGTCTTCATTTTTTTAACTTGGGGGCTTTGGGTTTGGAGGGCTTGGAAGCTTTCTTGGGAGATTTGGGCTTTGCTGCTTTTTTGGCTGCTGGTTTTTTAGCGGCGGATTTTTTCTTCTCTGCACTTTTTGCTTTGGGCTTGGCAGCTTTCTTGGTGGCGGATTTAGCTTTTTGGTGGAGAAGCACCCTCCTTCTTAGGTTTCTTAGCCTTGCCGGATTCTTTGCCTTTCTGGCCGGATGCGCTCAGTTTGAAAGAGCCACTGGCGCCTTTCCCTTTAGTCTGGATCAAAGCTCCGCTGGCGACTGCGCTTTTCAAATATTTCCTGATAAAAGGAGTCAGGCGATCCATATCTACCTTATGTTTGGAGCCGATGTGCTTCTTGATGGCTTGCAGAGAAGACCCGCCACGTTCTTTCAAGTTGGTGATCGCTTCGAGAACCATTTCAGACACCTTAGGGTGAGTGGGAGCTGTTTTGGGCTTCTTTGCCGCAGACTTTGCCTTCTTTTTAGGCGTTGCAGCGGCAGGAGTGCTAGCTACGGGAGCAGTATCGTCCGACATGTCGTCTATAAACAGTACAAACTGAATAAAAATACAAGAAAATCACGCTATTTATTTGTGAACGCAAAAACCGAGGCGACCAATCCGAAATTGTCTTTCTACCTAAGCCCCGCCTCCGCTGGTGTTCTGTATAAATACTGATACTTTCGCGCTTTTTACACATTCGCATACTTTTGTGTTGCTGATAAGTCGCTATGGCTCGTACCAAGCAAACCGCTAGGAAATCTACCGGAGGTAAAGCCCCCCGTAAGCAGCTGGCCACCAAGGCTGCTCGTAAGAGCGCCCCAGCCACCGGTGGTGTGAAAAAACCCATCGTTACAGGCCAGGAACAGTCGCTCTCAGAGAAATTCGTCGTTACCAGAAATCCACCGAGCTTTTGATCAGGAAATTGCCCTTCCAGCGTTTAGTCAGAGAAATCGCCCAGGACTTCAAGACCGATCTTCGTTTCCAAAGCTCTGCCGTCATGGCTTTGCAAGAAGCCAGCGAAGCTTACTTAGTCGGTCTTTTTGAAGACACTAACTTGTGCGCTATCCACGCCAAGCGTGTCACCATCATGCCCAAAGATATCCAGCTCGCTCGACGAATTCGTGGAGAGCGTGCCTAAGCTGCTTTCACCGAAAAAAAAAAGGCCCTTTTCAGGGCCATACAAATATTAATGTTTAATGTTGACTATTTCAATTGTAAGCACAAATAATATATAAAACAGCGAACGGGGGTATATTATTAAAATTTCCTGGTTTTAAGATGTGTTATACATAAAATTTACATATTCTTTCTTTTTTTTAATGTAATATTCACCTATTTCATTACTTTCTGACATGTATCATTCGGTTTCGAAAGTAATTAGCCTTCTTGCTGCATCATTTCAATTTCCACTTCCGATTTGAACTTTTTGTTCAGGAAAGGCCGATAGATGGCGACAGCATACTGCTCGAATGAGAACCGAAAAAGTGTACAATTCTTAAAATGTTATGCCACTCATTGTCTCGTTTATAATTCATATAGTAAATTAAGTAAATCCAACGTAATTGGATTTATTTAATTAAATGAAATGCCTGTGCTTTTTAAGATATTCATGTGTGTTTATTCATTCACTGAGTAAGATTGCAGTAGCATGGATTGTGTTTGAAAGATTTTTCTTAGATTCCAAATTAATGAATTGTAACGAAAATAAATATTTGTATGGCCCTGAAAAGGGCCTTTTTTTTTTTTTTTAAACAGAGTTTCCGGCAATTTAAGCCTTCTTCTCTGTCTTTTTGGGAAGCAAGACAGCTTGGATGTTGGGCAACACACCACCCTGAGCGATTGTTACGCCAGAGAGCAGTTTGTTCAATTCCTCGTCGTTTCGGATGGCAAGCTGGAGATGTCTAGGGATGATCCTAGTCTTTTTGTTGTCTCTGGCGGCATTTCCTGCCAACTCGAGAACTTCAGCGGCCAAGTATTCAAGAACGGCTGCTAAGTAAACTGGAGCTCCAGCACCAACACGCTCGGCATAGTTGCCTTTCCTGAGAAGCCTGTGGATACGGCCGACTGGAAACTGAAGTCCTGCCCTGCTGGAACGAGTCTTGCTCTTTCCCTTCACTTTACCTCCTTTTCCACGACCAGACATGATACAGAACGGTTAAATGAAACGATTGATTAAACAAGTTCTTCTCACTGCGACAGCAAGAAGCGAAATGTGAAAGTGTGTTCGTAAAAATGTCGGAGCAAGCTATTTATGAGCTTTAAAGAATTACGACGAAACCTTTTCAGCCAATCACGTCACTGGAAATCGACCAATCAGTAACTCTCCTTTTTGAGCTGAGTTCTGAGAAATAATTCAAATTTATTAAATTTCGATATGAACATGCCTTTTTTAAATTATTATTATTTTCATTCCTCTTAAAAATAGAAAAAAAAAGTTACTGTTTCATCAGCATTAACTCAGAATTTCCACTTGAGTGTTATATCTATGTCGTGTGTTATGTTTGATAGCGTCGTATTTTTCGCGATTCGAAAGTGTAATCAATTGAAACTTTTCTTTTTTTCCTTTTCTCTCTTTCTTTATTTCTGTGAATTAAATAGGTGAAAGAAGAAATGCGAGAAGAAATTGCAAGAAACAACATTTTCAAAACACAGAAACAGTTACTTTTTCGAATACCATTCACATTCTCTGAGAACTGTGTATCCGTAGTTCTGGGTCTATCATTGTTGTTCCTTCATTTCTTTTTAGCTATATGGTACAGTAAACAAATGGACCTAAGACGATAAGATGCAAAATGATAAACATTTGAAATACATTTAGATTTGTTATTATGATGTAATTTCAATTTTAATTTGAAACTCATTCGAAAATCTCATCCCTTATCCTGGCGCCATCTGTTGGCTTTTTTCGATCAAAAAGATATGTATGCAAAATGAAAACTCGTCCTTCCCATTGGAATTTTTTACAAATAAAGAACCCATCCCTCTTACTTAAATTGAATTAAATTGACCTTTATTGTTAATTCTATTTACATAAACCTCCACACTCAAACTTTACAGTGTATGCATGTTATTTTGAATTTAATGAGCGGGAAAACTTAAGAAAATTACAGATGTCTGTTTTATAGTATTGTTTTTAACATCTGGTGGTCTAAATTGACTTTCTTGCGTATCATGTGTGCTTTAAGATTTGTATGGCCCTGAAAAGGGCCTTTTTTGTGAGACAGATGAGGAATCTGCTTATTTGGAGCTGGTGTACTTGGTGACAGCTTTGGTTCCTTCAGACACGGCGTGTTTTGCCAATTCACCGGGCAACAGAAGTCGAACGGCTGTCTGAATTTCCCGACTGGTGATGGTAGATCTCTTGTTGTAGTGAGCCAAACGAGAAGATTCAGCAGCGATTCTCTCGAATATGTCGTTCACGAAAGAATTCATGATAGACATGGCTTTGGAAGAGATACCGGTGTCGGGATGGACTTGTTTCAAAACTTTGTAGATGTAGATCGCGAAGGATTCCTTCCTGCGCTTCTTGCGTTTTTTCTTATCGCCAGCTCGCACAGATTTCTGGGCCTTTCCGGCCTTCTTAACGGCTTTTCCACTTGCTTGGGGAGGCATGTTTCTCTCTAAACGAATCTCTCTCGAGTGTGAAATGCAAAAAAAACGAACCCTATTTATGCTCTGCGCGTTGGATCGTGCGAATACGATCGTGCGACCAATAGGAAAGCTTCACTGACGTCACGCTCAAAACATACAATATCTAAATGAAAACGCATTCATTTAAAATTAGAAGAGTTTTTTTAAATGAACGCACCAGCAAGTTAGTAATTATTGATACAGTTTACTAAATAAAGTGGTGGATATTCGCTAAAGGATGGCAATTGTCCATCGTGTTATTTCTAATAATAAAAATGTTATTTAAAAATAATGATCATTTCCTTATAATGAAAATGGTTATTTAATAATATTTTTTTATTTTTTTTTTATTTTTTTATTAACAGTTATTTCAAATAAACATCACATATTTTTTTTTTTTTTTTTTTTTTTTTTTTTTTTTTTTAACCTCCTTTCCCAAAAAGAAAGAAAAAAAAAAAAAAAAAGAAGAAAACAATAAATTCCAAACAATATCTCTAAATAATTCTTACTAGAAGAAACAACAGCTGGAGCCTTAATCATGCGAAAAGAAATGTAGGCACACGTGCAGATTAAAAGCAGCAATGTTGTTCCGTTGTAGTTTCGAAATCAGAAGATGAAGAATCGAATGTGTAAACAGTGTAATTCAATGAAACCTCCTATGACACACAAGCAGTTTAACAAACAATTCTTTTGGATTTTTGACATCTCAATTAGTACTCACAAAACTATAATATAAATGGCACAAAAAGTTCTTATTTACTCTCTAAAAGAGTAATGAAAAGCCATTGTTTTGTCACATTCCCAAGAACAAAACCAAAATACTCAAAGTCTGCCAATTTCTTATAACAAGAGGAGAATATTTAACTGTTGCCATTTGCAACATAATCTACTGAAACGATAAATAACAAAAGCGAAGATAATAACTAGGTAGAGGATCAACCTGACAAATGTACTTTAGTCATTTTATTTTGTTTTATTTTATCTTTTTTTTTTTTTTTTTTTTTTTTTTGTTTAATCATTAAAAAATATCAAATATTATTAAACTATTCTGCCACTTCATAACAAACTTCAATAAGGACTTCATTGAATTATTCCCTCTGTGTAACTGTTAAAAGGATGGCAGAAACTATCCGTAACTTGACTACTTGCTGATAACATTTTTTTTTTTTTTTAATCAATATAAATAAATGTGTTTAACTTGGTAAATGCTTAAAAAAAAAAAAAAAAAAAAAAAAAAAAGGTATGTATATATATATTTTATATTTATCTCAGAGAATGTGAAATGCTTATTTGATATACACAGGGCTTAGGCGGAATGCCCTCCATGGGGGTCTTTCTAAGTGCTACTAGCCCGTATTCACTCTAGTTTCGAAGAAAACCACGGAAAATTCCGAACGGCTAGACCGACGAGCGCGACTTGTGTTCGAACCCGACACCACCTGTCCACCAGCTTAGAGAGAAGAGCCCCACCTCAACCCGAGTGCTCTGATACACCTTAGAAACACTTTTTTAATTCACACTGCACGATTATGTCCATACACTAATAAATATCCTACAGATTTAGAAAAAAAAAAAAAAAAACTAATCATAAATAAATTAAATGGATAAAATAAGCTAAAGTCAATCCGGCACAATAAAAAACAAATAAATAAATAATCTGAAAGTTCAAAAGAATAACATTAATAGAAGCAAAGCATACAGGTAAAAATGTATTAAACATTGAAATGACATTTTAAGAGAAAACTGCTTGCCAACGGCCATACCATGCTGAAAGTACCGGTTCTCGTCCGATCCCCGAAGTCAAGCAGCATCGGGCGCGGTTAGTACTTGGGAGGGTGACCACCTGGGAACACCGCGTGCTGTTGGCATCTTTTTTTTTCAAAATCATTTATTAAATTGTTTAATTCGCATTTCCTTTTTATTATTATTAATATTATTATTATTATTCTTTATCAATAAATAAATGAATAAATATTTAAAGCGTCTACATTTTAATAAAAAAATAAAGTCGATGAGGACCATTAATTCAAATTCAAACAAATCTTTACATAGATTGAATTTAATTAAATTGTTTTAATTTTTCTTAATATAATTTCAAGAATGTATATGCAGTCATATGTATAATTTTCTTTTTTTTTTTTTTTTTGTCTCCCGATTACGTCAGAGGTTTGGCTCCGCCTCTTTTGGATTTTCCGTATAAATACGGAGCGAAGTTCCCGTTCTTGACTCAGATTCGCTTAGAAATCCCTGATATTCACTAGCTATGTCTGGACGAGGAAAAGGCGGCAAGGGCTTGGGTAAAGGTGGTGCCAAGAGGCACAGGAAAGTGCTTAGAGACAACATCCAGGGTATCACCAAGCCCGCAATTAGGAGATTGGCAAGACGTGGTGGTGTAAAACGTATCTCCGGTCTCATCTACGAAGAGACCCGTGGTGTCCTTAAAGTTTTCTTGGAAAACGTCATCCGGGATGCCGTCACTTACACCGAGCATGCAAAAAGGAAAACTGTAACAGCTATGGATGTCGTTTACGCTTTGAAACGACAAGGACGTACTCTGTACGGTTTCGGAGGTTAAACACGCCACTTGCCTCTCTCCAAAAAAAAAAGGCCCTTTTCAGGGCCATATAAATGATTTTTTACTAACTGACAGACTTTTCAACACCACCTTTCTTTTCTTCGTCATGAAATATCTTATAAGACTTCATTTTTCGCTTTTACAAAATAAAACACTGTAAATAAAGTTAAATTCGCTTTTATTTCCATTTATCGCCACTAGATGGCAGTACCAGACAATCACTGAACATACAGCTAGTAAGAGATGCAAAATTGAAAAATAAATTAAATTCACCATTTATTTACTTATTTTTTACCTTTTCGTAAAGATTTTGCTATTTTTCGATAGAGTAACCTTACATTTTGTTGGTGAAAAGTTTGAATCACTCGTATTCTCTAAATTGAATTATAAAAATAATTTTCAAAATATTCTAGGTATGTGTGTGAGCATTTGCACTAAAATTAATTGGAAAAAAGAAAAAATATATATATTTAAATAATATTATAAGCGTGACTATATTTTTAATTAAATAAAAAAAAAAAAAAAAAAAATTGTTTACCCAAAATATATGCATTTGAGCTGTAAATTCATTTAGTGGTAAAGTGGGGCTCGTTACCCATATGTTATGTGATAGTGAGAATGTTTTCTGTTGATAAAGATTTGTATGGCTCTGAAAAGAGCCTTTTTTTTTTTTTTTTACCTCAGTGTCCGAAAGTCTATTTCTTTGCTTTTTTTGGAGTAGCCTTTTTGGGAGTCTTCATTTTTTTAACTTTGGGGGCTTTGGGTTTGGAGGGCTTGGAAGCTTTCTTGGGAGATTTGGGCTTTGCTGCTTTTTTGGCTGCTGGTTTTTTAGCGGCGGATTTTTTCTTCTCTGCACTTTTTGCTTTGGGCTTGGCAGCTTTCTTGGTGGCGGATTTAGCTTTTTTGGTGGGAGAAGCACCCTCCTTCTTAGGTTTCTTAGCCTTGCCGGATTCTTTGCCTTTCTGGCCGGATGCGCTCAGTTTGAAAGAGCCACTGGCGCCTTTCCCTTTAGTCTGGATCAAAGCTCCGCTGGCGACTGCGCTTTTCAAATATTTCCTGATAAAAGGAGTCAGGCGATCCATATCTACCTTATGTTTGGAGCCGATGTGCTTCTTGATGGCTTGCAGAGAAGACCCGCCACGTTCTTTCAAGTTGGTGATCGCTTCGAGAACCATTTCAGACACCTTAGGGTGAGTGGGAGCTGTTTTGGGCTTCTTTGCCGCAGACTTTGCCTTCTTTTTAGGCGTTGCAGCGGCAGGAGTGCTAGCTACGGGAGCAGTATCGTCCGACATGTCGTCTATAAACAGTACAAACTGAATAAAAATACAAGAAAATCACGCTATTTATTTGTGAACGCAAAAACCGAGGCGACCAATCCGAAATTGTCTTTCTACCTAAGCCCCGCCTCCCGCTGGTGTTCTGTATAAATACTGATACTTTCGCGCTTTTTACACATTCGCATACTTTTGTGTTGCTGATAAGTCGCTATGGCTCGTACCAAGCAAACCGCTAGGAAATCTACCGGAGGTAAAGCCCCCCGTAAGCAGCTGGCCACCAAGGCTGCTCGTAAGAGCGCCCCAGCCACCGGTGGTGTGAAAAAACCCCATCGTTACAGGCCAGGAACAGTCGCTCTCAGAGAAATTCGTCGTTACCAGAAATCCACCGAGCTTTTGATCAGGAAATTGCCCTTCCAGCGTTTAGTCAGAGAAATCGCCCAGGACTTCAAGACCGATCTTCGTTTCCAAAGCTCTGCCGTCATGGCTTTGCAAGAAGCCAGCGAAGCTTACTTAGTCGGTCTTTTTGAAGACACTAACTTGTGCGCTATCCACGCCAAGCGTGTCACCATCATGCCCAAAGATATCCAGCTCGCTCGACGAATTCGTGGAGAGCGTGCCTAAGCTGCTTTCACCGAAAAAAAAAAGGCCCTTTTCAGGGCCATACAAATATTAATGTTTAATGTTGACTATTTCAATTGTAAGCACAAAATAATATATAAAACAGCGAACGGGGGTATATTATTAAAATTTCCTGGTTTTAAGATGTGTTATACATAAAATTTACATATTCTTTCTTTTTTTTAATGTAATATTCACCTATTTCATTACTTTCTGACATGTATCATTCGGTTTCGAAAGTAATTAGCCTTCTTGCTGCATCATTTCAATTTCCACTTCCGATTTGAACTTTTTGTTCAGGAAAGGCCGATAGATGGCGACAGCATACTGCTCGAATGAGAACCGAAAAAGTGTACAATTCTTAAAATGTTATGCCACTCATTGTCTCGTTTATAATTCATATAGTAAATTAAGTAAATCCAACGTAATTGGATTTATTTAATTAAATGAAATGCCTGTGCTTTTTAAGATATTCATGTGTGTTTATTCATTCACTGAGTAAGATTGCAGTAGCATGGATTGTGTTTGAAAGATTTTTCTTAGATTCCAAATTAATGAATTGTAACGAAAATAAATATTTGTATGGCCCTGAAAAGGGCCTTTTTTTTTTTTTTAAACAGAGTTTCCGGCAATTTAAGCCTTCTTCTCTGTCTTTTTGGGAAGCAAGACAGCTTGGATGTTGGGCAACACACCACCCTGAGCGATTGTTACGCCAGAGAGCAGTTTGTTCAATTCCTCGTCGTTTCGGATGGCAAGCTGGAGATGTCTAGGGATGATCCTAGTCTTTTTGTTGTCTCTGGCGGCATTTCCTGCCAACTCGAGAACTTCAGCGGCCAAGTATTCAAGAACGGCTGCTAAGTAAACTGGAGCTCCAGCACCAACACGCTCGGCATAGTTGCCTTTCCTGAGAAGCCTGTGGATACGGCCGACTGGAAACTGAAGTCCTGCCCTGCTGGAACGAGTCTTGCTCTTTCCCTTCACTTTACCTCCTTTTCCACGACCAGACATGATACAGAACGGTTAAATGAAACGATTGATTAAACAAGTTCTTCTCACTGCGACAGCAAGAAGCGAAATGTGAAAGTGTGTTCGTAAAAATGTCGGAGCAAGCTATTTATGAGCTTTAAAGAATTACGACGAAACCTTTTCAGCCAATCACGTCACTGGAAATCGACCAATCAGTAACTCTCCTTTTTGAGCTGAGTTCTGAGAAATAAATTCAAATTTATTAAATTTCGATATGAACATGCCTTTTTTAAATTATTATTATTTTCATTCCTCTTAAAAATAGAAAAAAAAAAGTTACTGTTTCATCAGCATTAACTCAGAATTTCCACTTGAGTGTTATATCTATGTCGTGTGTTATGTTTGATAGCGTCGTATTTTTCGCGATTCGAAAGTGTAATCAATTGAAACTTTTCTTTTTTTCCTTTTCTCTCTTTCTTTATTTCTGTGAATTAAATAGGTGAAAGAAGAAATGCGAGAAGAAATTGCAAGAAACAACATTTTCAAAACACAGAAACAGTTACTTTTTCGAATACCATTCACATTCTCTGAGAACTGTGTATCCGTAGTTCTGGGTCTATCATTGTTGTTCCTTCATTTCTTTTTAGCTATATGGTACAGTAAACAAATGGACCTAAGACGATAAGATGCAAAATGATAAACATTTGAAATACATTTAGATTTGTTATTATGATGTAATTTCAATTTTAATTTGAAACTCATTCGAAAATCTCATCCCTTATCCTGGCGCCATCTGTTGGCTTTTTTCGATCAAAAAGATATGTATGCAAAATGAAAACTCGTCCTTCCCATTGGAATTTTTTACAAATAAAGAACCCATCCCTCTTACTTAAATTGAATTAAATTGACCTTTATTGTTAATTCTATTTACATAAACCTCCACACTCAAACTTTACAGTGTATGCATGTTATTTTGAATTTAATGAGCGGGAAAACTTAAGAAAATTACAGATGTCTGTTTTATAGTATTGTTTTTAACATCTGGTGGTCTAAATTGACTTTCTTGCGTATCATGTGTGCTTTAAGATTTGTATGGCCCTGAAAAGGGCCTTTTTTGTGAGACAGATGAGGAATCTGCTTATTTGGAGCTGGTGTACTTGGTGACAGCTTTGGTTCCTTCAGACACGGCGTGTTTTGCCAATTCACCGGGCAACAGAAGTCGAACGGCTGTCTGAATTTCCCGACTGGTGATGGTAGATCTCTTGTTGTAGTGAGCCAAACGAGAAGATTCAGCAGCGATTCTCTCGAATATGTCGTTCACGAAAGAATTCATGATAGACATGGCTTTGGAAGAGATACCGGTGTCGGGATGGACTTGTTTCAAAACTTTGTAGATGTAGATCGCGAAGGATTCCTTCCTGCGCTTCTTGCGTTTTTTCTTATCGCCAGCTCGCACAGATTTCTGGGCCTTTCCGGCCTTCTTAACGGCTTTTCCACTTGCTTGGGGAGGCATGTTTCTCTCTAAACGAATCTCTCTCGAGTGTGAAATGCAAAAAAAACGAACCCTATTTATGCTCTGCGCGTTGGATCGTGCGAATACGATCGTGCGACCAATAGGAAAGCTTCACTGACGTCACGCTCAAAACATACAATATCTAAATGAAAACGCATTCATTTAAAATTAGAAGAGTTTTTTTAAATGAACGCACCAGCAAGTTAGTAATTATTGATACAGTTTACTAAATAAAGTGGTGGATATTCGCTAAAGGATGGCAATTGTCCATCGTGTTATTTCTAATAATAAAAATGTTATTTAAAAATAATGATCATTTCCTTATAATGAAAATGGTTATTTAATAATATTTTTTTTATTTTTTTTTTTATTTTTTTATTAACAGTTATTTCAAATAAACATCACATATTTTTTTTTTTTTTTTTTTTTTTTTTTTTTTTTTTTTAACCTCCTTTCCCAAAAAGAAAGAAAAAAAAAAAAAAAAGAAAGAAAACAATAAATTCCAAACAATATCTCTAAATAATTCTTACTAGAAGAAACAACAGCTGGAGCCTTAATCATGCGAAAAGAAATGTAGGCACACGTGCAGATTAAAAGCAGCAATGTTGTTCCGTTGTAGTTTCGAAATCAGAAGATGAAGAATCGAATGTGTAAACAGTGTAATTCAATGAAACCTCCTATGACACACAAGCAGTTTAACAAACAATTCTTTTGGATTTTTGACATCTCAATTAGTACTCACAAAACTATAATATAAATGGCACAAAAAGTTCTTATTTACTCTCTAAAAGAGTAATGAAAAGCCATTGTTTTGTCACATTCCCAAGAACAAAACCAAAATACTCAAAGTCTGCCAATTTCTTATAACAAGAGGAGAATATTTAACTGTTGCCATTTGCAACATAATCTACTGAAACGATAAATAACAAAAGCGAAGATAATAACTAGGTAGAGGATCAACCTGACAAATGTACTTTAGTCATTTTATTTTGTTTTATTTTATCTTTTTTTTTTTTTTTTTTTTTTTTTTGTTTAATCATTAAAAAATATCAAATATTATTAAACTATTCTGCCACTTCATAACAAACTTCAATAAGGACTTCATTGAATTATTCCCCTCTGTGTAACTGTTAAAAGGATGGCAGAAACTATCCGTAACTTGACTACTTGCTGATAACATTTTTTTTTTTTTTTAATCAATATAAATAAATGTGTTTAACTTGGTAAATGCTTAAAAAAAAAAAAAAAAAAAAAAAAAAAAGGTATGTATATATATATTTTATATTTATCTCAGAGAATGTGAAATGCTTATTTGATATACACAGGGCTTAGGCGGAATGCCCTCCATGGGGGTCTTTCTAAGTGCTACTAGCCCGTATTCACTCTAGTTTCGAAGAAAACCACGGAAAATTCCGAACGGCTAGACCGACGAGCGCGACTTGTGTTCGAACCCGACACCACCTGTCCACCAGCTTAGAGAGAAGAGCCCCACCTCAACCCGAGTGCTCTGATACACCTTAGAAACACTTTTTTAATTCACACTGCACGATTATGTCCATACACTAATAAATATCCTACAGATTTAGAAAAAAAAAAAAAAAAACTAATCATAAATAAATTAAATGGATAAAATAAGCTAAAGTCAATCCGGCACAATAAAAAACAAATAAATAAATAATCTGAAAGTTCAAAAGAATAACATTAATAGAAGCAAAGCATACAGGTAAAAATGTATTAAACATTGAAATGACATTTTAAGAGAAAACTGCTTGCCAACGGCCATACCATGCTGAAAGTACCGGTTCTCGTCCGATCCCCGAAGTCAAGCAGCATCGGGCGCGGTTAGTACTTGGGAGGGTGACCACCTGGGAACACCGCGTGCTGTTGGCATCTTTTTTTTTCAAAATCATTTATTAAATTGTTTAATTCGCATTTCCTTTTTATTATTATTAATATTATTATTATTATTCTTTATCAATAAATAAATGAATAAATATTTAAAGCGTCTACATTTTAATAAAAAAATAAAGTCGATGAGGACCATTAATTCAAATTCAAACAAATCTTTACATAGATTGAATTTAATTAAATTGTTTTAATTTTTCTTAATATAATTTCAAGAATGTATATGCAGTCATATGTATAATTTTCTTTTTTTTTTTTTTTTTGTCTCCCGATTACGTCAGAGGTTTGGCTCCGCCTCTTTTGGATTTTCCGTATAAATACGGAGCGAAGTTCCCGTTCTTGACTCAGATTCGCTTAGAAATCCCTGATATTCACTAGCTATGTCTGGACGAGGAAAAGGCGGCAAGGGCTTGGGTAAAGGTGGTGCCAAGAGGCACAGGAAAGTGCTTAGAGACAACATCCAGGGTATCACCAAGCCCGCAATTAGGAGATTGGCAAGACGTGGTGGTGTAAAACGTATCTCCGGTCTCATCTACGAAGAGACCCGTGGTGTCCTTAAAGTTTTCTTGGAAAACGTCATCCGGGATGCCGTCACTTACACCGAGCATGCAAAAAGGAAAACTGTAACAGCTATGGATGTCGTTTACGCTTTGAAACGACAAGGACGTACTCTGTACGGTTTCGGAGGTTAAACACGCCACTTGCCTCTCTCCAAAAAAAAAAGGCCCTTTTCAGGGCCATATAAATGATTTTTTACTAACTGACAGACTTTTCAACACCACCTTTCTTTTCTTCGTCATGAAATATCTTATAAGACTTCATTTTTCGCTTTTACAAAATAAAACACTGTAAATAAAGTTAAATTCGCTTTTATTTCCATTTATCGCCACTAGATGGCAGTACCAGACAATCACTGAACATACAGCTAGTAAGAGATGCAAAATTGAAAAATAAATTAAATTCACCATTTATTTACTTATTTTTTACCTTTTCGTAAAGATTTTGCTATTTTTCGATAGAGTAACCTTACATTTTGTTGGTGAAAAGTTTGAATCACTCGTATTCTCTAAATTGAATTATAAAAATAATTTTCAAAATATTCTAGGTATGTGTGTGAGCATTTGCACTAAAATTAATTGGAAAAAAGAAAAAATATATATATTTAAATAATATTATAAGCGTGACTATATTTTTAATTAAATAAAAAAAAAAAAAAAAAAAATTGTTTACCCAAAATATATGCATTTGAGCTGTAAATTCATTTAGTGGTAAAGTGGGGCTCGTTACCCATATGTTATGTGATAGTGAGAATGTTTTCTGTTGATAAAGATTTGTATGGCTCTGAAAAGAGCCTTTTTTTTTTTTTTTTACCTCAGTGTCCGAAAGTCTATTTCTTTGCTTTTTTTGGAGTAGCCTTTTTGGGAGTCTTCATTTTTTTAACTTTGGGGGCTTTGGGTTTGGAGGGCTTGGAAGCTTTCTTGGGAGATTTGGGCTTTGCTGCTTTTTTGGCTGCTGGTTTTTTAGCGGCGGATTTTTTCTTCTCTGCACTTTTTGCTTTGGGCTTGGCAGCTTTCTTGGTGGCGGATTTAGCTTTTTTGGTGGGAGAAGCACCCTCCTTCTTAGGTTTCTTAGCCTTGCCGGATTCTTTGCCTTTCTGGCCGGATGCGCTCAGTTTGAAAGAGCCACTGGCGCCTTTCCCTTTAGTCTGGATCAAAGCTCCGCTGGCGACTGCGCTTTTCAAATATTTCCTGATAAAAGGAGTCAGGCGATCCATATCTACCTTATGTTTGGAGCCGATGTGCTTCTTGATGGCTTGCAGAGAAGACCCGCCACGTTCTTTCAAGTTGGTGATCGCTTCGAGAACCATTTCAGACACCTTAGGGTGAGTGGGAGCTGTTTTGGGCTTCTTTGCCGCAGACTTTGCCTTCTTTTTAGGCGTTGCAGCGGCAGGAGTGCTAGCTACGGGAGCAGTATCGTCCGACATGTCGTCTATAAACAGTACAAACTGAATAAAAATACAAGAAAATCACGCTATTTATTTGTGAACGCAAAAACCGAGGCGACCAATCCGAAATTGTCTTTCTACCTAAGCCCCGCCTCCCGCTGGTGTTCTGTATAAATACTGATACTTTCGCGCTTTTTACACATTCGCATACTTTTGTGTTGCTGATAAGTCGCTATGGCTCGTACCAAGCAAACCGCTAGGAAATCTACCGGAGGTAAAGCCCCCCGTAAGCAGCTGGCCACCAAGGCTGCTCGTAAGAGCGCCCCAGCCACCGGTGGTGTGAAAAAACCCCATCGTTACAGGCCAGGAACAGTCGCTCTCAGAGAAATTCGTCGTTACCAGAAATCCACCGAGCTTTTGATCAGGAAATTGCCCTTCCAGCGTTTAGTCAGAGAAATCGCCCAGGACTTCAAGACCGATCTTCGTTTCCAAAGCTCTGCCGTCATGGCTTTGCAAGAAGCCAGCGAAGCTTACTTAGTCGGTCTTTTTGAAGACACTAACTTGTGCGCTATCCACGCCAAGCGTGTCACCATCATGCCCAAAGATATCCAGCTCGCTCGACGAATTCGTGGAGAGCGTGCCTAAGCTGCTTTCACCGAAAAAAAAAAGGCCCTTTTCAGGGCCATACAAATATTAATGTTTAATGTTGACTATTTCAATTGTAAGCACAAAATAATATATAAAACAGCGAACGGGGGTATATTATTAAAATTTCCTGGTTTTAAGATGTGTTATACATAAAATTTACATATTCTTTCTTTTTTTTAATGTAATATTCACCTATTTCATTACTTTCTGACATGTATCATTCGGTTTCGAAAGTAATTAGCCTTCTTGCTGCATCATTTCAATTTCCACTTCCGATTTGAACTTTTTGTTCAGGAAAGGCCGATAGATGGCGACAGCATACTGCTCGAATGAGAACCGAAAAAGTGTACAATTCTTAAAATGTTATGCCACTCATTGTCTCGTTTATAATTCATATAGTAAATTAAGTAAATCCAACGTAATTGGATTTATTTAATTAAATGAAATGCCTGTGCTTTTTAAGATATTCATGTGTGTTTATTCATTCACTGAGTAAGATTGCAGTAGCATGGATTGTGTTTGAAAGATTTTTCTTAGATTCCAAATTAATGAATTGTAACGAAAATAAATATTTGTATGGCCCTGAAAAGGGCCTTTTTTTTTTTTTTAAACAGAGTTTCCGGCAATTTAAGCCTTCTTCTCTGTCTTTTTGGGAAGCAAGACAGCTTGGATGTTGGGCAACACACCACCCTGAGCGATTGTTACGCCAGAGAGCAGTTTGTTCAATTCCTCGTCGTTTCGGATGGCAAGCTGGAGATGTCTAGGGATGATCCTAGTCTTTTTGTTGTCTCTGGCGGCATTTCCTGCCAACTCGAGAACTTCAGCGGCCAAGTATTCAAGAACGGCTGCTAAGTAAACTGGAGCTCCAGCACCAACACGCTCGGCATAGTTGCCTTTCCTGAGAAGCCTGTGGATACGGCCGACTGGAAACTGAAGTCCTGCCCTGCTGGAACGAGTCTTGCTCTTTCCCTTCACTTTACCTCCTTTTCCACGACCAGACATGATACAGAACGGTTAAATGAAACGATTGATTAAACAAGTTCTTCTCACTGCGACAGCAAGAAGCGAAATGTGAAAGTGTGTTCGTAAACTGGAACTGGAACTGGAATTGTCCATTAATGGAATACCTAGAGTACAGACTCTTTACTTCCAGTTTAAAAAATAATTGTTTAATCCATTTTTTAGTGAGCGTAATTATGAGGTCATAAAAATAAAATGAGCCATAAAAGAATTAGAAGAGGAATACAAAATAAATTTGTAGTATATCAAATTTAGTATATAATTTTTTTTTTTTTTTTTTTTTTTTTTTTTTTCTTATTATAATATAAAAGTTAAAGTAGTGCCAGATCCGAGGAACCGTAAGAAAGGTCGTAAAAAAGAGTGTAAAGCAATTATATAAAAAAAAAAAAGACACTTTTCAGTGACCATACATGAGTATAAATATTAATTGGCAGTAAAAGCCGATATATCAAAAACTTTAGATGAGTGACACCAGGTGGCGACACCAAAAAAGGTTACATTTAGTGGGAAAACTGAATAAAAAGGGATAGAATTAAATAAATTAAATTTAAATATATAAAATATGGAGAGGAAACAAGACTAAATTAATTTTTATTAGAATTTGCCAGATCTAAATCGATCTGGTCAAATTCTTTGATAATAACAATCATTTTATCTATTGGATTGGTGTAACTTTTTATTTTATGAGCGATATTTTTGAAAAATTTTATAAATTTGGCTATTTCAAGGAGATCTTTTAAATCTTTAAATGTATTAAAAACTTCACCAATGTCATTTGAGACAGTTTCGGTGGTGGTTTTTTCAGTTTGGGGGCTAAGGTTAGGAAAATCAATTTTGTTATTTAAGTCAACCGGAGAATCGGATGTTTCAGGGACGTTTATGGGATCTACGTTGTGAGTCTTGTTGGAAGGTTTGGTATAGTTGAAATCTTTTAATAATTCAGCGAGATGATAGCTTTCAGTTAGATGTTTTTGAGGTTTGGTTTTATTTTGCGTGTTTTTTTTCTTAATGTTAAGGGGATTCATGGGGCAGCCACGATAGGTAGCCGGATGATCCGAGCCACAATTTGCGCACTTTGGTGTAATTTTGCCCTTAGAGGGACAATCATTGGATAGATGCGCCCCGGCACATTTTACGCAGCGGGGTGTAAGTCCACAGCAATCTGATGCATGATTGAACTTTTGACAGCGGTAGCATTGTTTAAGGGGAGCAGATCGAAATCTTTCAATTGTCACTTGAATTAGTGAAATTTCGGTAATTTTGTAAATTTCATCAAAGTTTTTACATGGTGCTATGTTAACCATATATATTGGCATAGGCTTGCCAGTAGCTCTGTTTTTTAACATGGCGGCTCTAGTCGCCATAAATCCATGTTCTTTGAATCCTTCCATAACAATGGACGGATCAGTGTAACAAGGGATTCCTTTCACACAAATTTTTTTGGGGCGTTGATCGTACGGATTTAGGGTAGTAAATTTACAATTATTTTCAGTGAGGTATTTTTGAACGGCTCTAAAGTCATCCGCATTTTTGCTATGAATTTTAAGAAGTTGGCCTGTTAGTTTTACAAGGGGTTTTTCACTAGAAATTTCGGATATTTTCTTAGCAAAATCATTCCAATCACCGTTAATCTCAATGAAGAACGGATTAATTTTATTTTTCTTAAGGTCTTTTTCGGTAGATTGACTAGAGTTAACATCCATGCTATTTGTATCGTCCATGGAGTCAGAGTCGACTTCATGTTGGAGTATTTCGAAAGAATTTTGAGTTTTAATATTATTTTCCTGGACAGGGATTTTATTTGAGTTTTTAGAAGATTTTAAAGAGTTTTTTCTTTTTCTGTTTTTTTTGGTAGGAGTAAGAAAATTTTCCAAAAGATTGTTTTCCCCTCCATAAACATCAAGCAAAAATTGACACATTGGGACTTGATAATTAGTTTTAGTAAATTTCTCAAAAGAAACTAGATTTTCAAGGACATCTTTTGATGGCTCATTCATTGCGATCAAACAATCAGAAATAATTACACTCACCGTTTCTCGTAGGTGGGTATCATCAGGATTATTTTTAAGTTCATCAAGTAGTTGAGTAATAGTTGCATCACTGCTTTGGAGATATTTGTCAATAGTCTGTTCAAGCTTAGTCGATCCATCATGATTTTGTCGATAGGTTGCCTGGAATTCAGGTTTAAGTTGACCGGATAAAATACCAGTCGTAAGTGAATCTTTAGTTAATTCCATATCAGAGTGAAACACTTGGGCAACGCGAAAACAGCCCTGAAAAGGGCTTCGAATCACCCGAAGTATAAACACAAGGATAAATTAGCGAAAGTGCAATTAGTAGCAGGAGAGGGCGACAGATGGCGCTCCTCGCACAGGACTAGCATACGTCTGTTCGCTATGAAGGCTATCCGACTGTCTGTGTGTGTCTTGTGTGATCTGTGTTCGAGTGTTGTGTCGTGTTCGTAAAAATGTCGGAGCAAGCTATTTATGAGCTTTAAAGAATTACGACGAAACCTTTTCAGCCAATCACGTCACTGGAAATCGACCAATCAGTAACTCTCCTTTTTGAGCTGAGTTCTGAGAAATAAATTCAAATTTATTAAATTTCGATATGAACATGCCTTTTTTAAATTATTATTATTTTCATTCCTCTTAAAAATAGAAAAAAAAAAGTTACTGTTTCATCAGCATTAACTCAGAATTTCCACTTGAGTGTTATATCTATGTCGTGTGTTATGTTTGATAGCGTCGTATTTTTCGCGATTCGAAAGTGTAATCAATTGAAACTTTTCTTTTTTTTCCTTTTCTCTCTTTCTTTATTTCTGTGAATTAAATAGGTGAAAGAAGAAATGCGAGAAGAAATTGCAAGAAACAACATTTTCAAAACACAGAAACAGTTACTTTTTCGAATACCATTCACATTCTCTGAGAACTGTGTATCCGTAGTTCTGGGTCTATCATTGTTGTTCCTTCATTTCTTTTTAGCTATATGGTACAGTAAACAAATGGACCTAAGACGATAAGATGCAAAATGATAAACATTTGAAATACATTTAGATTTGTTATTATGATGTAATTTCAATTTTAATTTGAAACTCATTCGAAAATCTCATCCCTTATCCTGGCGCCATCTGTTGGCTTTTTTCGATCAAAAAGATATGTATGCAAAATGAAAACTCGTCCTTCCCATTGGAATTTTTTACAAATAAAGAACCCATCCCTCTTACTTAAATTGAATTAAATTGACCTTTATTGTTAATTCTATTTACATAAACCTCCACACTCAAACTTTACAGTGTATGCATGTTATTTTGAATTTAATGAGCGGGAAAACTTAAGAAAATTACAGATGTCTGTTTTATAGTATTGTTTTTAACATCTGGTGGTCTAAATTGACTTTCTTGCGTATCATGTGTGCTTTAAGATTTGTATGGCCCTGAAAAGGGCCTTTTTTGTGAGACAGATGAGGAATCTGCTTATTTGGAGCTGGTGTACTTGGTGACAGCTTTGGTTCCTTCAGACACGGCGTGTTTTGCCAATTCACCGGGCAACAGAAGTCGAACGGCTGTCTGAATTTCCCGACTGGTGATGGTAGATCTCTTGTTGTAGTGAGCCAAACGAGAAGATTCAGCAGCGATTCTCTCGAATATGTCGTTCACGAAAGAATTCATGATAGACATGGCTTTGGAAGAGATACCGGTGTCGGGATGGACTTGTTTCAAAACTTTGTAGATGTAGATCGCGAAGGATTCCTTCCTGCGCTTCTTGCGTTTTTTCTTATCGCCAGCTCGCACAGATTTCTGGGCCTTTCCGGCCTTCTTAACGGCTTTTCCACTTGCTTGGGGAGGCATGTTTCTCTCTAAACGAATCTCTCTCGAGTGTGAAATGCAAAAAAAACGAACCCTATTTATGCTCTGCGCGTTGGATCGTGCGAATACGATCGTGCGACCAATAGGAAAGCTTCACTGACGTCACGCTCAAAACATACAATATCTAAATGAAAACGCATTCATTTAAAATTAGAAGAGTTTTTTTAAATGAACGCACCAGCAAGTTAGTAATTATTGATACAGTTTACTAAATAAAGTGGTGGATATTCGCTAAAGGATGGCAATTGTCCATCGTGTTATTTCTAATAATAAAAATGTTATTTAAAAATAATGATCATTTCCTTATAATGAAAATGGTTATTTAATAATATTTTTTTTATTTTTTTTTTTATTTTTTTATTAACAGTTATTTCAAATAAACATCACATATTTTTTTTTTTTTTTTTTTTTTTTTTTTTTTTTTTTTAACCTCCTTTCCCAAAAAGAAAGAAAAAAAAAAAAAAAAGAAAGAAAACAATAAATTCCAAACAATATCTCTAAATAATTCTTACTAGAAGAAACAACAGCTGGAGCCTTAATCATGCGAAAAGAAATGTAGGCACACGTGCAGATTAAAAGCAGCAATGTTGTTCCGTTGTAGTTTCGAAATCAGAAGATGAAGAATCGAATGTGTAAACAGTGTAATTCAATGAAACCTCCTATGACACACAAGCAGTTTAACAAACAATTCTTTTGGATTTTTGACATCTCAATTAGTACTCACAAAACTATAATATAAATGGCACAAAAAGTTCTTATTTACTCTCTAAAAGAGTAATGAAAAGCCATTGTTTTGTCACATTCCCAAGAACAAAACCAAAATACTCAAAGTCTGCCAATTTCTTATAACAAGAGGAGAATATTTAACTGTTGCCATTTGCAACATAATCTACTGAAACGATAAATAACAAAAGCGAAGATAATAACTAGGTAGAGGATCAACCTGACAAATGTACTTTAGTCATTTTATTTTGTTTTATTTTATCTTTTTTTTTTTTTTTTTTTTTTTTTTGTTTAATCATTAAAAAATATCAAATATTATTAAACTATTCTGCCACTTCATAACAAACTTCAATAAGGACTTCATTGAATTATTCCCCTCTGTGTAACTGTTAAAAGGATGGCAGAAACTATCCGTAACTTGACTACTTGCTGATAACATTTTTTTTTTTTTTTAATCAATATAAATAAATGTGTTTAACTTGGTAAATGCTTAAAAAAAAAAAAAAAAAAAAAAAAAAAAGGTATGTATATATATATTTTATATTTATCTCAGAGAATGTGAAATGCTTATTTGATATACACAGGGCTTAGGCGGAATGCCCTCCATGGGGGTCTTTCTAAGTGCTACTAGCCCGTATTCACTCTAGTTTCGAAGAAAACCACGGAAAATTCCGAACGGCTAGACCGACGAGCGCGACTTGTGTTCGAACCCGACACCACCTGTCCACCAGCTTAGAGAGAAGAGCCCCACCTCAACCCGAGTGCTCTGATACACCTTAGAAACACTTTTTTAATTCACACTGCACGATTATGTCCATACACTAATAAATATCCTACAGATTTAGAAAAAAAAAAAAAAAAACTAATCATAAATAAATTAAATGGATAAAATAAGCTAAAGTCAATCCGGCACAATAAAAAACAAATAAATAAATAATCTGAAAGTTCAAAAGAATAACATTAATAGAAGCAAAGCATACAGGTAAAAATGTATTAAACATTGAAATGACATTTTAAGAGAAAACTGCTTGCCAACGGCCATACCATGCTGAAAGTACCGGTTCTCGTCCGATCCCCGAAGTCAAGCAGCATCGGGCGCGGTTAGTACTTGGGAGGGTGACCACCTGGGAACACCGCGTGCTGTTGGCATCTTTTTTTTTCAAAATCATTTATTAAATTGTTTAATTCGCATTTCCTTTTTATTATTATTAATATTATTATTATTATTCTTTATCAATAAATAAATGAATAAATATTTAAAGCGTCTACATTTTAATAAAAAAATAAAGTCGATGAGGACCATTAATTCAAATTCAAACAAATCTTTACATAGATTGAATTTAATTAAATTGTTTTAATTTTTCTTAATATAATTTCAAGAATGTATATGCAGTCATATGTATAATTTTCTTTTTTTTTTTTTTTTTGTCTCCCGATTACGTCAGAGGTTTGGCTCCGCCTCTTTTGGATTTTCCGTATAAATACGGAGCGAAGTTCCCGTTCTTGACTCAGATTCGCTTAGAAATCCCTGATATTCACTAGCTATGTCTGGACGAGGAAAAGGCGGCAAGGGCTTGGGTAAAGGTGGTGCCAAGAGGCACAGGAAAGTGCTTAGAGACAACATCCAGGGTATCACCAAGCCCGCAATTAGGAGATTGGCAAGACGTGGTGGTGTAAAACGTATCTCCGGTCTCATCTACGAAGAGACCCGTGGTGTCCTTAAAGTTTTCTTGGAAAACGTCATCCGGGATGCCGTCACTTACACCGAGCATGCAAAAAGGAAAACTGTAACAGCTATGGATGTCGTTTACGCTTTGAAACGACAAGGACGTACTCTGTACGGTTTCGGAGGTTAAACACGCCACTTGCCTCTCTCCAAAAAAAAAAGGCCCTTTTCAGGGCCATATAAATGATTTTTTACTAACTGACAGACTTTTCAACACCACCTTTCTTTTCTTCGTCATGAAATATCTTATAAGACTTCATTTTTCGCTTTTACAAAATAAAACACTGTAAATAAAGTTAAATTCGCTTTTATTTCCATTTATCGCCACTAGATGGCAGTACCAGACAATCACTGAACATACAGCTAGTAAGAGATGCAAAATTGAAAAATAAATTAAATTCACCATTTATTTACTTATTTTTTACCTTTTCGTAAAGATTTTGCTATTTTTCGATAGAGTAACCTTACATTTTGTTGGTGAAAAGTTTGAATCACTCGTATTCTCTAAATTGAATTATAAAAATAATTTTCAAAATATTCTAGGTATGTGTGTGAGCATTTGCACTAAAATTAATTGGAAAAAAGAAAAAATATATATATTTAAATAATATTATAAGCGTGACTATATTTTTAATTAAATAAAAAAAAAAAAAAAAAAAATTGTTTACCCAAAATATATGCATTTGAGCTGTAAATTCATTTAGTGGTAAAGTGGGGCTCGTTACCCATATGTTATGTGATAGTGAGAATGTTTTCTGTTGATAAAGATTTGTATGGCTCTGAAAAGAGCCTTTTTTTTTTTTTTTTACCTCAGTGTCCGAAAGTCTATTTCTTTGCTTTTTTTGGAGTAGCCTTTTTGGGAGTCTTCATTTTTTTAACTTTGGGGGCTTTGGGTTTGGAGGGCTTGGAAGCTTTCTTGGGAGATTTGGGCTTTGCTGCTTTTTTGGCTGCTGGTTTTTTAGCGGCGGATTTTTT
This sequence comes from Salticus scenicus, assembly GCA_963930645.1. Classification (NCBI taxonomy): domain Eukaryota; kingdom Metazoa; phylum Arthropoda; class Arachnida; order Araneae; family Salticidae; genus Salticus; species Salticus scenicus. Next base: position 69,524 of record CAWVNO010000439.1, read on the forward strand.
CTTCTCTGCACTTTTTGCTTTGGGCTTGGCAGCTTTCTTGGTGGCGGATTTAGCTTTTTTGGTGGGAGAAGCACCCTCCTTCTTAGGTTTCTTAGCCTTGCCGGATTCTTTGCCTTTCTGGCCGGATGCGCTCAGTTTGAAAGAGCCACTGGCGCCTTTCCCTTTAGTCTGGATCAAAGCTCCGCTGGCGACTGCGCTTTTCAAATATTTCCTGATAAAAGGAGTCAGGCGATCCATATCTACCTTATGTTTGGAGCCGATGTGCTTCTTGATGGCTTGCAGAGAAGACCCGCCACGTTCTTTCAAGTTGGTGATCGCTTCGAGAACCATTTCAGACACCTTAGGGTGAGTGGGAGCTGTTTTGGGCTTCTTTGCCGCAGACTTTGCCTTCTTTTTAGGCGTTGCAGCGGCAGGAGTGCTAGCTACGGGAGCAGTATCGTCCGACATGTCGTCTATAAACAGTACAAACTGAATAAAAATACAAGAAAATCACGCTATTTATTTGTGAACGCAAAAACCGAGGCGACCAATCCGAAATTGTCTTTCTACCTAAGCCCCGCCTCCCGCTGGTGTTCTGTATAAATACTGATACTTTCGCGCTTTTTACACATTCGCATACTTTTGTGTTGCTGATAAGTCGCTATGGCTCGTACCAAGCAAACCGCTAGGAAATCTACCGGAGGTAAAGCCCCCCGTAAGCAGCTGGCCACCAAGGCTGCTCGTAAGAGCGCCCCAGCCACCGGTGGTGTGAAAAAACCCCATCGTTACAGGCCAGGAACAGTCGCTCTCAGAGAAATTCGTCGTTACCAGAAATCCACCGAGCTTTTGATCAGGAAATTGCCCTTCCAGCGTTTAGTCAGAGAAATCGCCCAGGACTTCAAGACCGATCTTCGTTTCCAAAGCTCTGCCGTCATGGCTTTGCAAGAAGCCAGCGAAGCTTACTTAGTCGGTCTTTTTGAAGACACTAACTTGTGCGCTATCCACGCCAAGCGTGTCACCATCATGCCCAAAGATATCCAGCTCGCTCGACGAATTCGTGGAGAGCGTGCCTAAGCTGCTTTCACCGAAAAAAAAAAGGCCCTTTTCAGGGCCATACAAATATTAATGTTTAATGTTGACTATTTCAATTGTAAGCACAAAATAATATATAAAACAGCGAACGGGGGTATATTATTAAAATTTCCTGGTTTTAAGATGTGTTATACATAAAATTTACATATTCTTTCTTTTTTTTAATGTAATATTCACCTATTTCATTACTTTCTGACATGTATCATTCGGTTTCGAAAGTAATTAGCCTTCTTGCTGCATCATTTCAATTTCCACTTCCGATTTGAACTTTTTGTTCAGGAAAGGCCGATAGATGGCGACAGCATACTGCTCGAATGAGAACCGAAAAAGTGTACAATTCTTAAAATGTTATGCCACTCATTGTCTCGTTTATAATTCATATAGTAAATTAAGTAAATCCAACGTAATTGGATTTATTTAATTAAATGAAATGCCTGTGCTTTTTAAGATATTCATGTGTGTTTATTCATTCACTGAGTAAGATTGCAGTAGCATGGATTGTGTTTGAAAGATTTTTCTTAGATTCCAAATTAATGAATTGTAACGAAAATAAATATTTGTATGGCCCTGAAAAGGGCCTTTTTTTTTTTTTTAAACAGAGTTTCCGGCAATTTAAGCCTTCTTCTCTGTCTTTTTGGGAAGCAAGACAGCTTGGATGTTGGGCAACACACCACCCTGAGCGATTGTTACGCCAGAGAGCAGTTTGTTCAATTCCTCGTCGTTTCGGATGGCAAGCTGGAGATGTCTAGGGATGATCCTAGTCTTTTTGTTGTCTCTGGCGGCATTTCCTGCCAACTCGAGAACTTCAGCGGCCAAGTATTCAAGAACGGCTGCTAAGTAAACTGGAGCTCCAGCACCAACACGCTCGGCATAGTTGCCTTTCCTGAGAAGCCTGTGGATACGGCCGACTGGAAACTGAAGTCCTGCCCTGCTGGAACGAGTCTTGCTCTTTCCCTTCACTTTACCTCCTTTTCCACGACCAGACATGATACAGAACGGTTAAATGAAACGATTGATTAAACAAGTTCTTCTCACTGCGACAGCAAGAAGCGAAATGTGAAAGTGTGTTCGTAAAAATGTCGGAGCAAGCTATTTATGAGCTTTAAAGAATTACGACGAAACCTTTTCAGCCAATCACGTCACTGGAAATCGACCAATCAGTAACTCTCCTTTTTGAGCTGAGTTCTGAGAAATAAATTCAAATTTATTAAATTTCGATATGAACATGCCTTTTTTAAATTATTATTATTTTCATTCCTCTTAAAAATAGAAAAAAAAAAGTTACTGTTTCATCAGCATTAACTCAGAATTTCCACTTGAGTGTTATATCTATGTCGTGTGTTATGTTTGATAGCGTCGTATTTTTCGCGATTCGAAAGTGTAATCAATTGAAACTTTTCTTTTTTTCCTTTTCTCTCTTTCTTTATTTCTGTGAATTAAATAGGTGAAAGAAGAAATGCGAGAAGAAATTGCAAGAAACAACATTTTCAAAACACAGAAACAGTTACTTTTTCGAATACCATTCACATTCTCTGAGAACTGTGTATCCGTAGTTCTGGGTCTATCATTGTTGTTCCTTCATTTCTTTTTAGCTATATGGTACAGTAAACAAATGGACCTAAGACGATAAGATGCAAAATGATAAACATTTGAAATACATTTAGATTTGTTATTATGATGTAATTTCAATTTTAATTTGAAACTCATTCGAAAATCTCATCCCTTATCCTGGCGCCATCTGTTGGCTTTTTTCGATCAAAAAGATATGTATGCAAAATGAAAACTCGTCCTTCCCATTGGAATTTTTTACAAATAAAGAACCCATCCCTCTTACTTAAATTGAATTAAATTGACCTTTATTGTTAATTCTATTTACATAAACCTCCACACTCAAACTTTACAGTGTATGCATGTTATTTTGAATTTAATGAGCGGGAAAACTTAAGAAAATTACAGATGTCTGTTTTATAGTATTGTTTTTAACATCTGGTGGTCTAAATTGACTTTCTTGCGTATCATGTGTGCTTTAAGATTTGTATGGCCCTGAAAAGGGCCTTTTTTGTGAGACAGATGAGGAATCTGCTTATTTGGAGCTGGTGTACTTGGTGACAGCTTTGGTTCCTTCAGACACGGCGTGTTTTGCCAATTCACCGGGCAACAGAAGTCGAACGGCTGTCTGAATTTCCCGACTGGTGATGGTAGATCTCTTGTTGTAGTGAGCCAAACGAGAAGATTCAGCAGCGATTCTCTCGAATATGTCGTTCACGAAAGAATTCATGATAGACATGGCTTTGGAAGAGATACCGGTGTCGGGATGGACTTGTTTCAAAACTTTGTAGATGTAGATCGCGAAGGATTCCTTCCTGCGCTTCTTGCGTTTTTTCTTATCGCCAGCTCGCACAGATTTCTGGGCCTTTCCGGCCTTCTTAACGGCTTTTCCACTTGCTTGGGGAGGCATGTTTCTCTCTAAACGAATCTCTCTCGAGTGTGAAATGCAAAAAAAACGAACCCTATTTATGCTCTGCGCGTTGGATCGTGCGAATACGATCGTGCGACCAATAGGAAAGCTTCACTGACGTCACGCTCAAAACATACAATATCTAAATGAAAACGCATTCATTTAAAATTAGAAGAGTTTTTTTAAATGAACGCACCAGCAAGTTAGTAATTATTGATACAGTTTACTAAATAAAGTGGTGGATATTCGCTAAAGGATGGCAATTGTCCATCGTGTTATTTCTAATAATAAAAATGTTATTTAAAAATAATGATCATTTCCTTATAATGAAAATGGTTATTTAATAATATTTTTTTTATTTTTTTTTTTATTTTTTTATTAACAGTTATTTCAAATAAACATCACATATTTTTTTTTTTTTTTTTTTTTTTTTTTTTTTTTTAACCTCCTTTCCCAAAAAGAAAGAAAAAAAAAAAAAAAAGAAAGAAAACAATAAATTCCAAACAATATCTCTAAATAATTCTTACTAGAAGAAACAACAGCTGGAGCCTTAATCATGCGAAAAGAAATGTAGGCACACGTGCAGATTAAAAGCAGCAATGTTGTTCCGTTGTAGTTTCGAAATCAGAAGATGAAGAATCGAATGTGTAAACAGTGTAATTCAATGAAACCTCCTATGACACACAAGCAGTTTAACAAACAATTCTTTTGGATTTTTGACATCTCAATTAGTACTCACAAAACTATAATATAAATGGCACAAAAAGTTCTTATTTACTCTCTAAAAGAGTAATGAAAAGCCATTGTTTTGTCACATTCCCAAGAACAAAACCAAAATACTCAAAGTCTGCCAATTTCTTATAACAAGAGGAGAATATTTAACTGTTGCCATTTGCAACATAATCTACTGAAACGATAAATAACAAAAGCGAAGATAATAACTAGGTAGAGGATCAACCTGACAAATGTACTTTAGTCATTTTATTTTGTTTTATTTTATCTTTTTTTTTTTTTTTTTTTTTTTTTTGTTTAATCATTAAAAAATATCAAATATTATTAAACTATTCTGCCACTTCATAACAAACTTCAATAAGGACTTCATTGAATTATTCCCCTCTGTGTAACTGTTAAAAGGATGGCAGAAACTATCCGTAACTTGACTACTTGCTGATAACATTTTTTTTTTTTTTTAATCAATATAAATAAATGTGTTTAACTTGGTAAATGCTTAAAAAAAAAAAAAAAAAAAAAAAAAAAAGGTATGTATATATATATTTTATATTTATCTCAGAGAATGTGAAATGCTTATTTGATATACACAGGGCTTAGGCGGAATGCCCTCCATGGGGGTCTTTCTAAGTGCTACTAGCCCGTATTCACTCTAGTTTCGAAGAAAACCACGGAAAATTCCGAACGGCTAGACCGACGAGCGCGACTTGTGTTCGAACCCGACACCACCTGTCCACCAGCTTAGAGAGAAGAGCCCCACCTCAACCCGAGTGCTCTGATACACCTTAGAAACACTTTTTTAATTCACACTGCACGATTATGTCCATACACTAATAAATATCCTACAGATTTAGAAAAAAAAAAAAAAAAACTAATCATAAATAAATTAAATGGATAAAATAAGCTAAAGTCAATCCGGCACAATAAAAAACAAATAAATAAATAATCTGAAAGTTCAAAAGAATAACATTAATAGAAGCAAAGCATACAGGTAAAAATGTATTAAACATTGAAATGACATTTTAAGAGAAAACTGCTTGCCAACGGCCATACCATGCTGAAAGTACCGGTTCTCGTCCGATCCCCGAAGTCAAGCAGCATCGGGCGCGGTTAGTACTTGGGAGGGTGACCACCTGGGAACACCGCGTGCTGTTGGCATCTTTTTTTTTCAAAATCATTTATTAAATTGTTTAATTCGCATTTCCTTTTTATTATTATTAATATTATTATTATTATTCTTTATCAATAAATAAATGAATAAATATTTAAAGCGTCTACATTTTAATAAAAAAATAAAGTCGATGAGGACCATTAATTCAAATTCAAACAAATCTTTACATAGATTGAATTTAATTAAATTGTTTTAATTTTTCTTAATATAATTTCAAGAATGTATATGCAGTCATATGTATAATTTTCTTTTTTTTTTTTTTTTTGTCTCCCGATTACGTCAGAGGTTTGGCTCCGCCTCTTTTGGATTTTCCGTATAAATACGGAGCGAAGTTCCCGTTCTTGACTCAGATTCGCTTAGAAATCCCTGATATTCACTAGCTATGTCTGGACGAGGAAAAGGCGGCAAGGGCTTGGGTAAAGGTGGTGCCAAGAGGCACAGGAAAGTGCTTAGAGACAACATCCAGGGTATCACCAAGCCCGCAATTAGGAGATTGGCAAGACGTGGTGGTGTAAAACGTATCTCCGGTCTCATCTACGAAGAGACCCGTGGTGTCCTTAAAGTTTTCTTGGAAAACGTCATCCGGGATGCCGTCACTTACACCGAGCATGCAAAAAGGAAAACTGTAACAGCTATGGATGTCGTTTACGCTTTGAAACGACAAGGACGTACTCTGTACGGTTTCGGAGGTTAAACACGCCACTTGCCTCTCTCCAAAAAAAAAAGGCCCTTTTCAGGGCCATATAAATGATTTTTTACTAACTGACAGACTTTTCAACACCACCTTTCTTTTCTTCGTCATGAAATATCTTATAAGACTTCATTTTTCGCTTTTACAAAATAAAACACTGTAAATAAAGTTAAATTCGCTTTTATTTCCATTTATCGCCACTAGATGGCAGTACCAGACAATCACTGAACATACAGCTAGTAAGAGATGCAAAATTGAAAAATAAATTAAATTCACCATTTATTTACTTATTTTTTACCTTTTCGTAAAGATTTTGCTATTTTTCGATAGAGTAACCTTACATTTTGTTGGTGAAAAGTTTGAATCACTCGTATTCTCTAAATTGAATTATAAAAATAATTTTCAAAATATTCTAGGTATGTGTGTGAGCATTTGCACTAAAATTAATTGGAAAAAAGAAAAAATATATATATTTAAATAATATTATAAGCGTGACTATATTTTTAATTAAATAAAAAAAAAAAAAAAAAAAATTGTTTACCCAAAATATATGCATTTGAGCTGTAAATTCATTTAGTGGTAAAGTGGGGCTCGTTACCCATATGTTATGTGATAGTGAGAATGTTTTCTGTTGATAAAGATTTGTATGGCTCTGAAAAGAGCCTTTTTTTTTTTTTTTTACCTCAGTGTCCGAAAGTCTATTTCTTTGCTTTTTTTGGAGTAGCCTTTTTGGGAGTCTTCATTTTTTTAACTTTGGGGGCTTTGGGTTTGGAGGGCTTGGAAGCTTTCTTGGGAGATTTGGGCTTTGCTGCTTTTTTGGCTGCTGGTTTTTTAGCGGCGGATTTTTTCTTCTCTGCACTTTTTGCTTTGGGCTTGGCAGCTTTCTTGGTGGCGGATTTAGCTTTTTTGGTGGGAGAAGCACCCTCCTTCTTAGGTTTCTTAGCCTTGCCGGATTCTTTGCCTTTCTGGCCGGATGCGCTCAGTTTGAAAGAGCCACTGGCGCCTTTCCCTTTAGTCTGGATCAAAGCTCCGCTGGCGACTGCGCTTTTCAAATATTTCCTGATAAAAGGAGTCAGGCGATCCATATCTACCTTATGTTTGGAGCCGATGTGCTTCTTGATGGCTTGCAGAGAAGACCCGCCACGTTCTTTCAAGTTGGTGATCGCTTCGAGAACCATTTCAGACACCTTAGGGTGAGTGGGAGCTGTTTTGGGCTTCTTTGCCGCAGACTTTGCCTTCTTTTTAGGCGTTGCAGCGGCAGGAGTGCTAGCTACGGGAGCAGTATCGTCCGACATGTCGTCTATAAACAGTACAAACTGAATAAAAATACAAGAAAATCACGCTATTTATTTGTGAACGCAAAAACCGAGGCGACCAATCCGAAATTGTCTTTCTACCTAAGCCCCGCCTCCCGCTGGTGTTCTGTATAAATACTGATACTTTCGCGCTTTTTACACATTCGCATACTTTTGTGTTGCTGATAAGTCGCTATGGCTCGTACCAAGCAAACCGCTAGGAAATCTACCGGAGGTAAAGCCCCCCGTAAGCAGCTGGCCACCAAGGCTGCTCGTAAGAGCGCCCCAGCCACCGGTGGTGTGAAAAAACCCCATCGTTACAGGCCAGGAACAGTCGCTCTCAGAGAAATTCGTCGTTACCAGAAATCCACCGAGCTTTTGATCAGGAAATTGCCCTTCCAGCGTTTAGTCAGAGAAATCGCCCAGGACTTCAAGACCGATCTTCGTTTCCAAAGCTCTGCCGTCATGGCTTTGCAAGAAGCCAGCGAAGCTTACTTAGTCGGTCTTTTGAAGACACTAACTTGTGCGCTATCCACGCCAAGCGTGTCACCATCATGCCCAAAGATATCCAGCTCGCTCGACGAATTCGTGGAGAGCGTGCCTAAGCTGCTTTCACCGAAAAAAAAAAGGCCCTTTTCAGGGCCATACAAATATTAATGTTTAATGTTGACTATTTCAATTGTAAGCACAAAATAATATATAAAACAGCGAACGGGGGTATATTATTAAAATTTCCTGGTTTTAAGATGTGTTATACATAAAATTTACATATTCTTTCTTTTTTTTAATGTAATATTCACCTATTTCATTACTTTCTGACATGTATCATTCGGTTTCGAAAGTAATTAGCCTTCTTGCTGCATCATTTCAATTTCCACTTCCGATTTGAACTTTTTGTTCAGGAAAGGCCGATAGATGGCGACAGCATACTGCTCGAATGAGAACCGAAAAAGTGTACAATTCTTAAAATGTTATGCCACTCATTGTCTCGTTTATAATTCATATAGTAAATTAAGTAAATCCAACGTAATTGGATTTATTTAATTAAATGAAATGCCTGTGCTTTTTAAGATATTCATGTGTGTTTATTCATTCACTGAGTAAGATTGCAGTAGCATGGATTGTGTTTGAAAGATTTTTCTTAGATTCCAAATTAATGAATTGTAACGAAAATAAATATTTGTATGGCCCTGAAAAGGGCCTTTTTTTTTTTTTAAACAGAGTTTCCGGCAATTTAAGCCTTCTTCTCTGTCTTTTTGGGAAGCAAGACAGCTTGGATGTTGGGCAACACACCACCCTGAGCGATTGTTACGCCAGAGAGCAGTTTGTTCAATTCCTCGTCGTTTCGGATGGCAAGCTGGAGATGTCTAGGGATGATCCTAGTCTTTTTGTTGTCTCTGGCGGCATTTCCTGCCAACTCGAGAACTTCAGCGGCCAAGTATTCAAGAACGGCTGCTAAGTAAACTGGAGCTCCAGCACCAACACGCTCGGCATAGTTGCCTTTCCTGAGAAGCCTGTGGATACGGCCGACTGGAAACTGAAGTCCTGCCCTGCTGGAACGAGTCTTGCTCTTTCCCTTCACTTTACCTCCTTTTCCACGACCAGACATGATACAGAACGGTTAAATGAAACGATTGATTAAACAAGTTCTTCTCACTGCGACAGCAAGAAGCGAAATGTGAAAGTGTGTTCGTAAAAATGTCGGAGCAAGCTATTTATGAGCTTTAAAGAATTACGACGAAACCTTTTCAGCCAATCACGTCACTGGAAATCGACCAATCAGTAACTCTCCTTTTTGAGCTGAGTTCTGAGAAATAAATTCAAATTTATTAAATTTCGATATGAACATGCCTTTTTTAAATTATTATTATTTTCATTCCTCTTAAAAATAGAAAAAAAAAAGTTACTGTTTCATCAGCATTAACTCAGAATTTCCACTTGAGTGTTATATCTATGTCGTGTGTTATGTTTGATAGCGTCGTATTTTTCGCGATTCGAAAGTGTAATCAATTGAAACTTTTCTTTTTTTCCTTTTCTCTCTTTCTTTATTTCTGTGAATTAAATAGGTGAAAGAAGAAATGCGAGAAGAAATTGCAAGAAACAACATTTTCAAAACACAGAAACAGTTACTTTTTCGAATACCATTCACATTCTCTGAGAACTGTGTATCCGTAGTTCTGGGTCTATCATTGTTGTTCCTTCATTTCTTTTTAGCTATATGGTACAGTAAACAAATGGACCGGACCTAAGACGATAAGATGCAAAATGATAAACATTTGAAATACATTTAGATTTGTTATTATGATGTAATTTCAATTTTAATTTGAAACTCATTCGAAAATCTCATCCCTTATCCTGGCGCCATCTGTTGGCTTTTTTCGATCAAAAAGATATGTATGCAAAATGAAAACTCGTCCTTCCCATTGGAATTTTTTACAAATAAAGAACCCATCCCTCTTACTTAAATTGAATTAAATTGACCTTTATTGTTAATTCTATTTACATAAACCTCCACACTCAAACTTTACAGTGTATGCATGTTATTTTGAATTTAATGAGCGGGAAAACTTAAGAAAATTACAGATGTCTGTTTTATAGTATTGTTTTTAACATCTGGTGGTCTAAATTGACTTTCTTGCGTATCATGTGTGCTTTAAGATTTGTATGGCCCTGAAAAGGGCCTTTTTTGTGAGACAGATGAGGAATCTGCTTATTTGGAGCTGGTGTACTTGGTGACAGCTTTGGTTCCTTCAGACACGGCGTGTTTTGCCAATTCACCGGGCAACAGAAGTCGAACGGCTGTCTGAATTTCCCGACTGGTGATGGTAGATCTCTTGTTGTAGTGAGCCAAACGAGAAGATTCAGCAGCGATTCTCTCGAATATGTCGTTCACGAAAGAATTCATGATAGACATGGCTTTGGAAGAGATACCGGTGTCGGGATGGACTTGTTTCAAAACTTTGTAGATGTAGATCGCGAAGGATTCCTTCCTGCGCTTCTTGCGTTTTTTCTTATCGCCAGCTCGCACAGATTTCTGGGCCTTTCCGGCCTTCTTAACGGCTTTTCCACTTGCTTGGGGAGGCATGTTTCTCTCTAAACGAATCTCTCTCGAGTGTGAAATGCAAAAAAAACGAACCCTATTTATGCTCTGCGCGTTGGATCGTGCGAATACGATCGTGCGACCAATAGGAAAGCTTCACTGACGTCACGCTCAAAACATACAATATCTAAATGAAAACGCATTCATTTAAAATTAGAAGAGTTTTTTTAAATGAACGCACCAGCAAGTTAGTAATTATTGATACAGTTTACTAAATAAAGTGGTGGATATTCGCTAAAGGATGGCAATTGTCCATCGTGTTATTTCTAATAATAAAAATGTTATTTAAAAATAATGATCATTTCCTTATAATGAAAATGGTTATTTAATAATATTTTTTTTATTTTTTTTTTTATTTTTTTATTAACAGTTATTTCAAATAAACATCACATATTTTTTTTTTTTTTTTTTTTTTTTTTTTTTTTTTTTTAACCTCCTTTCCCAAAAAGAAAGAAAAAAAAAAAAAAAAAGAAAGAAAACAATAAATTCCAAACAATATCTCTAAATAATTCTTACTAGAAGAAACAACAGCTGGAGCCTTAATCATGCGAAAAGAAATGTAGGCACACGTGCAGATTAAAAGCAGCAATGTTGTTCCGTTGTAGTTTCGAAATCAGAAGATGAAGAATCGAATGTGTAAACAGTGTAATTCAATGAAACCTCCTATGACACACAAGCAGTTTAACAAACAATTCTTTTGGATTTTTGACATCTCAATTAGTACTCACAAAACTATAATATAAATGGCACAAAAAGTTCTTATTTACTCTCTAAAAGAGTAATGAAAAGCCATTGTTTTGTCACATTCCCAAGAACAAAACCAAAATACTCAAAGTCTGCCAATTTCTTATAACAAGAGGAGAATATTTAACTGTTGCCATTTGCAACATAATCTACTGAAACGATAAATAACAAAAGCGAAGATAATAACTAGGTAGAGGATCAACCTGACAAATGTACTTTAGTCATTTTATTTTGTTTTATTTTATCTTTTTTTTTTTTTTTTTTTTTTTTTTGTTTAATCATTAAAAAATATCAAATATTATTAAACTATTCTGCCACTTCATAACAAACTTCAATAAGGACTTCATTGAATTATTCCCCTCTGTGTAACTGTTAAAAGGATGGCAGAAACTATCCGTAACTTGACTACTTGCTGATAACATTTTTTTTTTTTTTTAATCAATATAAATAAATGTGTTTAACTTGGTAAATGCTTAAAAAAAAAAAAAAAAAAAAAAAAAAAGGTATGTATATATATATTTTATATTTATCTCAGAGAATGTGAAATGCTTATTTGATATACACAGGGCTTAGGCGGAATGCCCTCCATGGGGGTCTTTCTAAGTGCTACTAGCCCGTATTCACTCTAGTTTCGAAGAAAACCACGGAAAATTCCGAACGGCTAGACCGACGAGCGCGACTTGTGTTCGAACCCGACACCACCTGTCCACCAGCTTAGAGAGAAGAGCCCCACCTCAACCGAGTGCTCTGATACACCTTAGAAACACTTTTTTAATTCACACTGCACGATTATGTCCATACACTAATAAATATCCTACAGATTTAGAAAAAAAAAAAAAAAAACTAATCATAAATAAATTAAATGGATAAAATAAGCTAAAGTCAATCCGGCACAATAAAAAACAATAAATAAATAATCTGAAAGTTCAAAAGAATAACATTAATAGAAGCAAAGCATACAGGTAAAAATGTATTAAACATTGAAATGACATTTTAAGAGAAAACTGCTTGCCAACGGCCATACCATGCTGAAAGTACCGGTTCTCGTCCGATCCCCGAAGTCAAGCAGCATCGGGCGCGGTTAGTACTTGGGAGGGTGACCACCTGGGAACACCGCGTGCTGTTGGCATCTTTTTTTTTCAAAATCATTTATTAAATTGTTTAATTCGCATTTCCTTTTTATTATTATTAATATTATTATTATTATTCTTTATCAATAAATAAATGAATAAATATTTAAAGCGTCTACATTTTAATAAAAAAATAAAGTCGATGAGGACCATTAATTCAAATTCAAACAAATCTTTACATAGATTGAATTTAATTAAATTGTTTTAATTTTTCTTAATATAATTTCAAGAATGTATATGCAGTCATATGTATAATTTTCTTTTTTTTTTTTTTTTTGTCTCCCGATTACGTCAGAGGTTTGGCTCCGCCTCTTTTGGATTTTCCGTATAAATACGGAGCGAAGTTTCCCGTTCTTGACTCAGATTCGCTTAGAAATCCCTGATATTCACTAGCTATGTCTGGACGAGGAAAAGGCGGCAAGGCTTGGGTAAAGGTGGTGCCAAGAGGCACAGGAAAGTGCTTAGAGACAACATCCAGGGTATCACCAAGCCCGCAATTAGGAGATTGGCAAGACGTGGTGGTGTAAAACGTATCTCCGGTCTCATCTACGAAGAGACCCGTGGTGTCCTTAAAGTTTTCTTGGAAAACGTCATCCGGGATGCCGTCACTTACACCGAGCATGCAAAAAGGAAAACTGTAACAGCTATGGATGTCGTTTACGCTTTGAAACGACAAGGACGTACTCTGTACGGTTTCGGAGGTTAAACACGCACTTGCCTCTCTCCAAAAAAAAAAGGCCCTTTTCAGGGCCATATAAATGATTTTTTACTAACTGACAGACTTTTCAACACCACCTTTCTTTTCTTCGTCATGAAATATCTTATAAGACTTCATTTTCGCTTTTACAAAATAAAACACTGTAAATAAAGTTAAATTCGCTTTTATTTCCATTTATCGCCACTAGATGGCAGTACCAGACAATCACTGAACATACAGCTAGTAAGAGATGCAAAATTGAAAAATAAATTAAATTCACCATTTATTACTTATTTTTTACCTTTTCGTAAAGATTTTGCTATTTTTCGATAGAGTAACCTTACATTTTGTTGGTGAAAAGTTTGAATCACTCGTATTCTCTAAATTGAATTATAAAAATAATTTTCAAAATATTCTAGGTATGTGTGTGAGCATTTGCACTAAAATTAATTGGAAAAAAGAAAAAATATATATATTTAAATAATATTATAAGCGTGACTATATTTTTAATTAAATAAAAAAAAAAAAAAAAAAATTGTTTACCCAAAATATATGCATTTGAGCTGTAAATTCATTTAGTGGTAAAGTGGGGCTCGTTACCCATATGTTATGTGATAGTGAGAATGTTTTCTGTTGATAAAGATTTGTATGGCTCTGAAAAGAGCCTTTTTTTTTTTTTTTTACCTCAGTGTCCGAAAGTCTATTTCTTTGCTTTTTTTGGAGTAGCCTTTTTGGGAGTCTTCATTTTTTTAACTTTGGGGGCTTTGGGTTTGGAGGGCTTGGAAGCTTTCTTGGGAGATTTGGGCTTTGCTGCTTTTTTGGCTGCTGGTTTTTTAGCGGCGGATTTTTTCTTCTCTGCACTTTTTGCTTTGGGCTTGGCAGCTTTCTTGGTGGCGGATTTAGCTTTTTTGGTGGGAGAAGCACCCTCCTTCTTAGGTTTCTTAGCCTTGCCGGATTCTTTGCCTTTCTGGCCGGATGCGCTCAGTTTGAAAGAGCCACTGGCGCCTTTCCCTTTAGTCTGGATCAAAGCTCCGCTGGCGACTGCGCTTTTCAAATATTTCCTGATAAAAGGAGTCAGGCGATCCATATCTACCTTATGTTTGGAGCCGATGTGCTTCTTGATGGCTTGCAGAGAAGACCCGCCACGTTCTTTCAAGTTGGTGATCGCTTCGAGAACCATTTCAGACACCTTAGGGTGAGTGGGAGCTGTTTTGGGCTTCTTTGCCGCAGACTTTGCCTTCTTTTTAGGCGTTGCAGCGGCAGGAGTGCTAGCTACGGGAGCAGTATCGTCCGACATGTCGTCTATAAACAGTACAAACTGAATAAAAATACAAGAAAATCACGCTATTTATTTGTGAACGCAAAAACCGAGGCGACCAATCCGAAATTGTCTTTCTACCTAAGCCCCGCCTCCCGCTGGTGTTCTGTATAAATACTGATACTTTCGCGCTTTTTACACATTCGCATACTTTTGTGTTGCTGATAAGTCGCTATGGCTCGTACCAAGCAAACCGCTAGGAAATCTACCGGAGGTAAAGCCCCCCGTAAGCAGCTGGCCACCAAGGCTGCTCGTAAGAGCGCCCCAGCCACCGGTGGTGTGAAAAACCCCATCGTTACAGGCCAGGAACAGTCGCTCTCAGAGAAATTCGTCGTTACCAGAAATCCACCGAGCTTTTGATCAGGAAATTGCCCTTCCAGCGTTTAGTCAGAGAAATCGCCCAGGACTTCAAGACCGATCTTCGTTTCCAAAGCTCTGCCGTCATGGCTTTGCAAGAAGCCAGCGAAGCTTACTTAGTCGGTCTTTTGAAGACACTAACTTGTGCGCTATCCACGCCAAGCGTGTCACCATCATGCCCAAAGATATCCAGCTCGCTCGACGAATTCGTGGAGAGCGTGCCTAAGCTGCTTTCACCGAAAAAAAAAAGGCCCTTTTCAGGGCCATACAAATATTAATGTTTAATGTTGACTATTTCAATTGTAAGCACAAAATAATATATAAAACAGCGAACGGGGGTATATTATTAAAATTTCCTGGTTTTAAGATGTGTTATACATAAAATTTACATATTCTTTCTTTTTTTTAATGTAATATTCACCTATTTCATTACTTTCTGACATGTATCATTCGGTTTCGAAGTAATTAGCCTTCTTGCTGCATCATTTCAATTTCCACTTCCGATTTGAACTTTTTGTTCAGGAAAGGCCGATAGATGGCGACAGCATACTGCTCGAATGAGAACCGAAAAAGTGTACAATTCTTAAAATGTTATGCCACTCATTGTCTCGTTTATAATTCATATAGTAAATTAAGTAAATCCAACGTAATTGGATTTATTTAATTAAATGAAATGCCTGTGCTTTTTAAGATATTCATGTGTGTTTATTCATTCACTGAGTAAGATTGCAGTAGCATGGATTGTGTTTGAAAGATTTTTCTTAGATTCCAAATTAATGAATTGTAACGAAAATAAATATTGTATGGCCCTGAAAAGGGCCTTTTTTTTTTTTTTAAACAGAGTTTCCGGCAATTTAAGCCTTCTTCTCTGTCTTTTTGGGAAGCAAGACAGCTTGGATGTTGGGCAACACACCACCCTGAGCGATTGTTACGCCAGAGAGCAGTTGTTCAATTCCTCGTCGTTTCGGATGGCAAGCTGGAGATGTCTAGGGATGATCCTAGTCTTTTTGTTGTCTCTGGCGGCATTTCCTGCCAACTCGAGAACTTCAGCGGCCAAGTATTCAAGAACGGCTGCTAAGTAAACTGGAGCTCCAGCACCAACACGCTCGGCATAGTTGCCTTTCCTGAGAAGCCTGTGGATACGGCCGACTGGAAACTGAAGTCCTGCCCTGCTGGAACGAGTCTTGCTCTTTCCCTTCACTTTACCTCCTTTTCCACGACCAGAC